>CM042874.1:11523061-11690061 GCA_023658055.1 Thaleichthys pacificus | reverse complement strand
GGAACCCGCATCGCTGCTTGCAACTATATTTATTATTATTATTAATCTTCTTCTCCTTGCGCCATAATAACTCAACAAGCTATTGGTAACACATTTTCTAATTTGGCACATTGATATACATCCGAGTGGGTACCCCCACACCAAATATGGGACACTTTCGACTGTAGGGGACGCCACAGGCCACGCCCCAAAGTCCGATTTTCAAAGTGATGGCATTTCCACCCCATTGCTCCAATTCTTCTGAAACTTGGTGTACATGCCTCATTTCTCATGGGGAACAAAAAAGCCTCAAGGACCCATAAGGTCATGATGGATTTTCCTGTACAGTGATAATTTGGGAAAACCTTCAGAATTCCTCTGCTCTTGAACCAAAGGTGTAATTGACTTGACATTTTTAACAGATATGTATCATGGATGTATCTAAAAACGTTACTTAAGACAGTTGAATCAAATACAAAATGGCTGAAAGGGGTGTACTTATGTAAATGTCCACATTGCCTCAATATGTTTGTGTCACTAAATCAAATGTAATTTTGCATGATGGTTTTTCAAACCTAATAAGGTTCAAGATGACATCTCTCTGAAGTACCATGAACAATTTCACCTTGGTATGTCAAAATATGATTGAATTAGAGCTGTTTCAACCTTGGCTGAATCTAACAACGCTTACCACAGGAGAAACAGCTTACTTTTTTGTACAGTAACTGAACATGACAATATTCAACACTGAGAATAGCTCAATGAGCTGGGACGGTGACCTGCAAAGTATAAGGTCGTAGGTTTGAATCCAGCCACATATGAATATCAGTTTAGTTAAACAGGATGACATTGTTCTGAAGTACCATGCGCAATTTCACATTGATATGTCAAAAGATAATTGAATTACAGCTGTCTAAACTTTGGCCGAATCAAACAATCCGTGCTACAGGAGAAACGGCTTTATTTTTTTATACAGTAACTGACCACATGTTCTCAGCCTTGTGGGTAGCTCAATGGGTTGAAACGTTGTCCTGCAAAGCTCAGGGTCACAGGTTTGAAACCAGGCAGTCTTTTGGCCTGTCATAATTTTGATTACTTGTTTAGTTAAACAGGCAGACATCATTCTGAAATATCATGCGCAATTTCATGCAATTTCACCTTGAAATGTCAACCGTTTCTTAACTTTTGTCCCAAAGCTGACCAAAGTTAATACTCATATCACACAGTCGGAGCACAGCTAGGTAATCAGCGTCAGCGCCCTTGGGTACCCAGCATGCAGTGCGGCATGTCCAAAAACGCAAAGACTTGTGGAAAATAGTTTGGTTACAACAGCCGTGCGAGGGATTTATTTGGTTTTTCACAATGTATACTTCATGTTTTGGCTGCTTGCAATGTTTGGGGCTATCTCGTTGTTATGATCAGTGACCTATGCTCTTTTGTAATGCTCTCTCTTGGAAGTCGCTTTGGATAAAAGCGTCTGCTAAATGCATAAATGTAAATGTAAATGTGCTTGCTTGCATCGGTTGCAGATGGGTCCGTTTATTAACTGTAATTTTTACAACTGATATTACTGTATATTTTATATAAAAATGCCTACTTATTATTTATGAAGATTGCATAGATTTAAAAGCATAGCCTACATTTGTTGCTGCTCATGTACAATTCAAAATACAAAAAGTGAAGTGTAGCATGTCCCTGTACTTACTGTAAGTCGCTCTGGATACGGGCATCTGCTAAATGACTAAATGTTATGTAGAATGAACCTAACCTATGACTTAAACGTCACCTTAAGTTTTTCCCTTCTACAGTAGTGATATTTTCAAGCATTTTGCCCACTCATATTGCATTCATTCATTAAGAACCACATTTGAAACAAGCTATTTTAAGTAACAACGTTGTCACCGGCAGTATTAGATAGAATAGCGATTGAAACAGTACCATCGGCTAACTGAAAATATGCCCCCAAAAAACGTAAATAAGCTTGACATTTATTTAGGGGGAAACGGCTAATTCAAAAGAAGTTTGCTGGAAGCGATCATTGTCAGTAACAATGCCAAATACGACCATTTGATCTTAGACTAGAGCCCTGCACGGTGGAGAAGCTGACCTTTGTAAATTGTGCTAAGCTAGCCTAGCTGCTGTTGCTAGCCAAACTTAAGGGGATTGTTTGAATGCGCCGGAAATAAAAAAAGTTTCTTTTGACATCAAGTTTAGGCTGTGGCATTGAAGACAGCGACACACCACACAAGCTTGAGTTTAAATACATTATTTAATGTGAAATTACTTACTGTACATGCAAGTCTTGAATTACTTAAATGTATGATGCTGCCAGTAGCCTACTGTGCGCAACAGTCTTACTACATCTATGCACGTCGTAGTTATGCGTCATTGCTAACGTGTGCTGACGTTGTGACGTTGGGCTTGCACTGATTCCCTTTGGCGACAAAAGGCACTTTTTGCCACAAAAAACGTAATTTCAACTTAAACCGTGCAACGGAACTTGAATAAAAATACAAGCAACGCAATCGCAAATAACACAAACCTTTTGACACTGGCGTTGTCTATGTAGCGCAAATATTGATTGATCCTTAGGGGTGGGAAAATAATAAAAATAATAATAATATATATGTGAGAGAACAATGGTTGTGCTCGCCGAAGGCGTGAGCACACCCAATTAGCCCATGTGACAAAAAAAGTTGTTTTGGTTCAAATCAACAAATAATCGTGATAATTAATCGGGATCTCAATATTGATCAAAATAATCGTGATTATCATTTTGGCCATAATCGTGCAGCCCTAGGTAAGACCCACAATAATAAAACAGTGTGCATGTGTAACAGGTACCTCCTTCCTGCAGATCATGAAGGGGCCAGAGCACGGTGAAAGCCAGCTGGCTTTGGGTGTAGAAGAACGGAGCCATGCAGCAGCTGGGCTGGTCCGAGTGCTGCACCTGGGAGCCAAACTCGTCCATGATGTACCATACTGGCACCTTCTCCTCCGCAGACTGGCCGATGACGAGGCATGGGGAACAGAAGCATGGGGTGGGGGGTTAAGAAAAATTGCAGCAGGGTGGGGAAGGATGAGGGGGAAAGGAACTAGGTGGGAGCCAGGTAAGAGTCAGGGATGTAAGAACGATGGCAGCAGGGTGAGATAGGTAAGAATATGGACCAACAGGCCAGGAGGACAATAGAGGAATTGCAAGAGAAATGGAAGAAGCAGGGTAATGATTGATAATGGAGGCAAAATAAAATAATCCAATCATAAAGACAGCAGTGGAATTGTTTTTGTTGTTCTATTTTTTATCATGCTACATTATATATTGCTCCCGATGAGCAGGCCGGCGCCTTGCACGGCAGCTCCGCCGCCGTTGGTATGTGTGAGTGTGAGTATGAATGGGTGAATGAGAGGCAAAAATTGTGAAGCGCTTTGAGTGCCGCTAAGGTAGAAAACACGCTATATAAATGCAGTGCATTTACCATTTATATGTATACTGTATGCATATGTATGTGTAGGGTTGAGTGTGTAATGTGTGTGTGCGTGGGACACACACACACATTCCCCTTGTGCATACCCCTTGGGCCAGCTGATAGGTCTGGCTGTACTTCCACATGCAGTCCATGACCAGATCCACAGTGTCGGGGTCTGGAGCTTCTCCGTGGAAAGGAACCCCCATGAGAGATGCCATCCTGTGCAGCAGACCGGGAATCTGCTCTAGCTGCTGCCTGCCATGCTCCACACGGTACGTCCATGCATGGTCCACCAAGAACACACTGGAGGAAGGGAGGGTAATAGATAGTCACTTTATGAGGTTTTTTAAAATTAATATGAGTTCCCATAGCCAAATCATGGAATTTGCTTTACATCATATTTAAAGGAAACAAAATTATATTGTTGCAGTGTTGTAGTTTTGCATAGCATATTGACATTTAGCTTGCCGGCTATGTGAAAGCTCCTGTGCGACGATACAATCCTGTCTCGGAGGCAGGGCCGTTGCTAGGAATTCTGGGCCCCCTGAAAGAATATTGGTGTGGGCCCGCCCCCTGCCTTTTCATCGCCAAAGATCAATTTTACACCACTTTTTTTCTTAGACTATATGTATTATATATTTTCTTTATTTTTCTGTTTCTCTATGTTCTTGACAGTGCCTGACGCAATGTTTATTTTTTTCAATTAACCACTCAACAAAGAGTCACTGGGTATTATTATGTAAAAATCAATGTGTAAGTAATTGTGAATAGGGAGTCAGGTGGCTGAGCGGTGAGGGAGTCGGACTCGTAATCTGAAGGTTACCGGTTCGATTCCCGGCTGTGCCAAATGACGTTGTGTCCTTGGGCAAGGCACTTCACCCTACTTGCCTCGGGGGGAATGTCCCTGTACTTACTGTAAGTCGCTCTGGATAAGAGCGTCTGCTAAATGACTAAATGTAAATGTAATTGCCAATGGTACAGCAGTTCACATAATATATATATATCACAGAAATAATTTAATGTCATCCATCTCCTTGAATTTCTTGCTGATTTTTTTAATCGACTTGGGGTTCTGTCTCGGTAGACTGTCTGCACGCGTGTGCGTTGTGTGCAACGCGTGACAACTTGTTTCGCTCAAACAAACAAAACAAAATGGAGGTTCGATTCCCATCTGCTAAATGACTAAATGTAAAACAACTACGGGCATGCTGGCTCAACAGATCAATCCGTTTATTCATTCGTTTTTATCAGGGTAACCACATGGAACGGCCGTTCGTTACCAACATTGTGTAGTTAGGTTTTATATAGAGTGAATATTGTACGTAGGCCTCCAAAGTAAAAAATTTAAAATTTAAAAAATAATTATAAAGTCTAGAACTTTACAAATGTTCACCGTAGTCTACAATTAATGTAGTAAAATCTTAATATGTTTTTTTATTCAAATATATCAATTAATATGGTGTCTTTCATCATCCTGCAGCCGATTTCGCAAGCGTGTTGCGAAAATATTCGACCAGCTGCCGAAACGATGGCTTTAGGGCGCTTCGCGGTGCTTCGCGGTGCTTCGCGGCGCGGCCAGTGTGGTCGGTCCCATTTTATTACATGGGCGCCGAAAGAAAAAAGGCGACGCACCTGGAAGTACATGGCCTGCGATCTGCAGCGATCGTTTCGGCAGCTGGTCGAATTCTCTAAGTAGGTGGTGGGCCGAGCCCGCATATCTTTTTTTAGTTTTGGAAATGTCCTGTCCACGTCGATGGAGGAGCTGGATTTTTGATATTATCAAGGTCATTTTTTCTTAACCCTTGTGCTGCCTTCGGGTCACATGACCCAAAGGTTCATAACGAACCATCGTTGTGTTTACCCAATTTTACCCAATACAAAAACAAATAAAATAAACATTATTTTAACCTTCGCAATGTAGGGGGGTCTGAGACAGCCCAACAGTTAAAGGGAATCAGGTGGCTGAGCGGTTAGGGAATCGGTCTAGTAATCAGAAGGTTGTCGGATCGATTCCCGGCCGAATCCCGGCCATGCCAAAATGACGTTGTGTTCTTGGGCAAGACACTTCACCCTACTTGCCTCGGGGGAATGCCCCTGTACTTACTGTAAGTCGCACTGGATAACAACGTCCGCTAAATGACTAATTGTAAATAACCACTCTGCCAGCAGTAACACTTTTTAACCAAGGGAGAACATTTCTCAACTTTTGTTTCCAATAGGGAAGAATGGTCACTAGATTTAATAAGAGTTACAACTGGTGTATACTGAATACCAAATTTAATTTGGCATTACCGTTCAAGTTTGTCTAACTTTCTACTCAAATTCTCTCCCAGTGTAGGCTACCTAAACGTTTTTTTTTGCTAGTATGTTTAAGTAGTATACCTTTCTCAAATATAAGTATTTGCTGAACTCACATTGCAACCCTTTCTACAAACCATCTTAAGGGGTTCCTTTAGCCTGACATTAGTTAACTTCAAGGTACGTCTACAAACTTGTTAGAGTGCAGTTAAAGAATCAGATCTTCCATGACCCACCACTTTTTTTTTTAACAAAAAAGGAAGCTGATCTTATGGACAGTAGCACCCCCACCTGGTAGGATCAGAGACTTGCAGGCCACTCTCACGGGTCACGACAACTTTACAGGTGATCACGGATCCAGGGTTTGAATTCTTCCTCTCCTGATCTTCAGCTCCATCCTTCTCCTCCTCCTCTTCTACTTGTATGATTCCAAATACTTCCCCTGCGTCATACACCTGGACCCAGAGAGTAGTGAACTGCAGATCAGTAGGAGTGACAGTCTGTACTATCCCATCTGCACAGCTGCTCGTTTTGTTTTGATGCTGTCTGGGGCACTGCAGTTACACCAGAGCCATAAGTGAGCTAATAACTGGTTGGGCTATATGTAATTACTAGAGCTGGTATGTCTAACTTGTATCTCAAAAATAAAACTCCCATTACACCAGATATTTTGTACACTGTAAAAATCATCAGGCAAAGAGCTAACTGTTTGCTAAACGAATATATGACATTGAATACTGGACATTATCTAGCATAACCTTATGTTGGCATAACATTTTAAATTCAGACCTCGTTTGCTAGTTTGTAGAACAAACTCTTCCAATATATCGGGGGGATTCGTGAGGACTGTAGAGCGGCAAAATGCAAAGCCAAAAAGGTATTAAACTCGTCATCCTCTGTCTCATTTCCATTGATGAGGAGTGTGTTTGTTGCAGTTAGTCCCTGCGCCATCTTTCACGTGTTCTCAAACTGTCGCCGGATAGAACATCCGGATATGACGTTAGCAGAATGTCTAATATAGAGAGAACCGAACCATAGAGAACCATAGATATATATAAACACGTGTTTATATATATCTATGTAGAGAACTGCCACTCTCGGGAAACTTCCGGGTTCTGAACTGGTTGCAGTTCCACTCTAGTTCCATATAAGGGTGCTAACGGTCGAGTGCAGAATGAATGGAGGTCTATGGAGCTATACCCCTCAAAATCCACTTTTCTCAGGATATAATTTTTTGTCTCGTAATTTGAATTCTGAATTCGAAAGGGGAGGCAAAGAAAATACACACCGCTGGGTGATAGATTTTTTAAAGTCGCCTTTCTGTTCTAAAAAGCCTTTTAAAATGTCATTGACGTCATACACATTGTACGGCCCGAGATACTGCTTGACGGCAAGCTCTGGTTACTTCCACTTTTCTCTCGAGGCATCGACAACACAGCTGACAGGTTAGGCTCTCCCTGTCAATACACATGCTAGAAAGAGTTTTGGTTTGCTAATGTTGTTGCTAATGTTGCTAATGCTCTGACATTCTGGTTCTGCTTCGGATGCCATCAAGCGGGATCTCTGGTCGTAGTCAGTCCTTCACTAACCAATCAGCATTCGTTAGCAGAATGCTAGCGTGTTATGGGCAACAACGACTTACCCTGTAAGAAATCGAAAGGACATAAGTACTCGTTCATTCAACTTTCGACCTGTAATCCATGTTGAACATGCAAAAACTACAATCAAATCTGAGATTTCTCAACGACAATCAGGTGAAAGAGACAAATGTAGCCGTTTAGCTCCATAGACTCCCATTCATTCTGCACTCGACCACGATCACTCCCAGTGGAACTCTCGTGGAACTGCAACAAAATTCGGTACAATGGGGCTTAATAGGGAGTGGCCAGGCTCTCCTTAAACAGGCTCTGACGTCATGCAGCGCCAGCCATAGACATTTTTTTTTTTTTAGGATAACTTTTTTTTTGTTGCAAAAACAAATCATTACACAAGGTACAGATACGGTACGCGAGTAAACATAAATGCATTAACAAACCAAAAAACAAAAAAACAAACATAATATACAAACAATAAAACATTTCACCAATGCTAACTTCTCTCAGGGGCCCAGTCAAGTTTCAAATCCGACATGTGTTTCTGTAGATGTAGGGCATTTGAAGATTTAAGAATCTTCTAAACATGGGAGAGGCTTTCAACCATTTACATTTGTGCATGAAATATTTGGCCAGTATTATTAAATTATTAAATAGAAATTCACAATTTTTGTCCTCCATTATAAACCCGAATCTGACATAACTGTAACTTAGTGGTGGCATAATTAAATTATTATCTAATATCCAATTTTGAAAATCCTTCCAGAATAAGGCAGATCTAGTACAGGAAAAGAACAAATGTTCAGTAGTTTCTATCTCTATCTTGCAGAAAGAACATTCATTTGAGCCTACCTTAAATGTACGGCATAGAAATTCATTAGAGGGATAAATGTCATTGATTATCTTAAAGTGTACTTCCTTTGTCTTAGGGGATATAGGGAAAAGTATATATTTACTCCTGATTCTTTTCTTCTCACTGCTAGTGTAATCTTTTAACATATATCTTCTTTTTAAAGATGAGGGAACATATTCTACAGTAAGACAGGATCTTATGAATTGGTTGTTGCATTTCCTGTCCAAAAAAGAACACCCCTCAATTCTCAGTGAGTTTAATCTAGGTACTAGCTCTGAATATGTTAAGGACCCCCTGATAATACAAATAAGAGCTGGTGGAATCGCCTTAATCACTGTATAATATTCTCTATCAGTACACAGTACATTATATTTAAGTTTAAACTCATTATAATCCAACATGTTACCACAAGCATCCATAAGATGTTGAACAGACCATATCCCTTGTTCCTTCCATTCTTTGAAATAAAATGATTTATTTTTAATTAGTACACACCTATTATTCCAAATTGGTGTGTTATGAGGAGAGAAGTTATGCTTGTAGATTAGTTTCCAATAACGGAGGACTTGTTGGTGAAAATCTGACAACTTGACTGGCAGTTTAAGGATATCAAAGTCACATTTGAGCAAAAATTCTATACCTCAGAAATCCATAAAGATTTTTGAAGGTAGGTTGAACCAGACACTCTCATATTGATTTACAAAGCTCTGTAACCATTTCAATTTTAGTGTGCCATTCATTGGGTCAAAGTCAATGACATTCAGTCCCCCCTCTTCCACCGATTTAATAATATCATTCTTTCTAATGTAATGATGTTTATTCTTCCAAATAAAATCTAAAATAATTTGGTTAATTGTTTTGATCATTCTATCAGGGACAGCCAAAGAGTACGCTGGATAAATGAGTCTCGAAAGGCCTTCCATCTTAGATAATAGTATCCTACTGAATATAGAGAAGTCCCTTTGTAACCATGTATTCAGAATTGTCCTATTCTTCTTCAAAATACTTTCAATATTGGATGTTGTCCTATGATCTAAATCCTTAGAAATATTAATCCCCAAATATTTTACTTCATTCTTTATAGGTATGTTATGTATAGCTGTAAATGGTGTATCATGTATTGCCATTAGTTCGCATTTCTTCAAATTTAGGCATAGCCCTGAAGCCTTTGAGAAGACCGAAATGGCTTCCAAAGATGTTGGTATCTGTGCAGCATTCTTAAGGAAAAGAGTTGTCATCTGCCAGCTGACTTATAACCAATGAACTTCCCAGTACATTCAATTGTTGAATATTGTCATTTTGCTTTATCCAAATTGCCAATAGTTCTGTAGCCATAATGAAGAGAAGAGGTGAGGCTGGGCACCCCTGCCTAATTCCCCTCTTCACCTCAAATCTTTTGCATGCACCCAGTGTTAATAGTACTGAACTATTTATATCATCATACAACATTCCTATCACCTTCTGAAAATGTTCACCAAAACCAAAATGTTCCAATGCTTTCAAAATAAAAGGATGTTCCACCCTGTCAAATGCTTTACAAAAGTCTAAAAACAGAATAAAACCCTCATCTTCAATTTTGTCCCTATAGTCTAACAAATCTAAAACTAATCTTATGTTGTTATGGATAGATCGCCCTTGAAGGAAGCCCGATTGTGATTCACTAATAATTTGTGACATACCCTCTTTTAACCTATTGGCAATGACACGGGTAAATATCTTATAATCAACATTAAGTAAGGTTATAGGTCTAAGGTTATCTATGCATCTTTTATCCTTACCAGGTTTAGGAAGTAATGTTATTAATCCTTGTCTCATTGTAGGCATCAGTGTCTTATATTCAATACATTCCTTCAGTGCATAAAACAATAAATCCTTGATATCCTCCCAAAAGAATTTATAAAAATTTGAGGTTAACCCATCTTGACCTGGAGACTTTCCTAATTAAATACTTGTAACTGCATTACTTAGTTCCTGTAGGTGAATCTCAGAATCACATAGTGCCTTAAACTCTGTATTAATTTTAGGAATATACGTTTTTATTTTCTCAAAGAAAGCATTTGAATCCACCCTGGAATAAGAGGAAGAGTATAAGTCTGCATAAAATCTAAACACCTCCTCAGATATTAATTTAAGATCTGTACATTCCACGTCATTTATTATGAGTACATTTACAGCATTCCTTTCTTGTCTTCTTTTTTCTAATCTACAGAAATATGAAGTGTTTTTTTCCCCTTCTTCTAACCATCTTGCTCTTGACCTTACAAAAGCTCCATGCGCTCTATTCAGATATAGCTCATCCAATTTAGATTGTAGATTTATACATTTATTTCTCTCTACTTCCGACATTGACATCTCCTTACAGCATTCATCAATGTCTTGGATCAGTTTGAGTTCACACACCTTCCTTTCTTTATTTCTCTTTTTCCCAAATTGGATTGAAAATTGTCTCACCCTATACTTAAAGAATTCCCATCTATTGCTATAGCTATCCAATTGATGAATCAAATTGAATATCTAATATCAAATTCTTGATTGTGTCACAATATTCTATACTTTTTAAAAGGTCCGCATTAAACTTCCAATAGACATTCCGCTTATCAAAACCAGTTTGTGGTTCCAGATCAAGTCGTACTAAACAGTGATCCGTTAAAGGTGCACTTGATATTGACACCTGTGATACGTATTGTACAATTTCAGGTGTCGATAACCATAAATCAATTCTAGACTTGCAACTCCCATTAGGTTTTATCCATGAGAACTGTCTATGACCCTGGTTTTTACTTCTCCAAATATCAATAAGTGAATGGGTATTAACAAACCTTTGAAATGTTAGATTATAATGATTATTGGTAAATTTAGAAGGCCATCTGTCAAGCCAGTCATCTGGCGCCATATTAAAATCTCCACCCATCAAAACCAAATCTGTGTGATACAGATCATTATAGAGAGTAACAACATCAGTAATCTCTGTCAATAACATTATATTTTCTGTATTATTGTTGTAACCATAAATGTTTAACAAAATAAGGAAACAGCCTTCTATACTGATGATAACTACCAACCAATGACCGTCTTTATCAGCTTTGTGAGTAACCACTTTTCCAGGGTTCCTATTAAAACAAATCGCAACTCCAGCAGATTTATTTGAACCATGGCTGAACAAAATCTTGTCTCCCCACTGACTTGACCAGAATATGGCGTCAGAGGCGCCTGAGTGAGTTTATTGTAGGAAAGTAAACTGTGTTCTCTGTCCTTTGCAAAACAAAAAAATAGCTTTTCGCTTTACGTTGTCCTTTAGACCCCTTGTATTCAACGAGATAAGAGATAAGTTGGTTTTCAAAAAATACATTTGCTGATTGAACGAGCAGCAATACAAATAATAAATAAAAAACAAGTAAAAAAAAAAAAAAAAAGATGAACCAAGAAACTTGCTTTCTTCGAGTGTAAGAACGATTAAGGGTTTTCCCTCTTCAAATGTCAACCCCCTTTATAAATGTTCAACTTCCATCAAGTCTCGTTCCCAATGTTAAACTCACGCATAGATGCGTTTACCGTTGATGAATCCAAACGGCCCGCGGAAATATGCTTTCTCTCCGATCTTCTTTGCCTGGCTAATGCGTGGCCACAAGGCTTCAGACCCTCAACGAATTTGATCCCAGCCTCTTTACATACCGTTGAATCCTTCGTCAGCTTCCAAAAAACATCTCTGTGTCGTCGTCTTGTAAACTGTACAATAATGTAGCGCGTCTTGTTGGCAAGCTTATGACCCACACGGTGAACTGTGTCAACGATATCATCCATTTGCAGCGCCCAGTGAGGCGCGATCTTCCCAAGCAACTGGATAACGTCTCCCCGGGTATCTTCATTCATTTTTTCCATCATGCCCTTGATTCTCAAATTCCATCTCCGTTTATATCTCTCTTGTTCTTGCGCCTTTTCTTTAAATTCAACATTTTCTGATCTCAGACATACTATTTCTTTCTCCATCTTTGAGATTTTGTGCTTACAGTCGTTGACTTCAGCTGCATTGAATTCTAATGCTTTAGCTAGGCTAGCAGTTAGCGTGCAATTTTGCTTCAGTTGCATGCTGAGATCCTCCAGTTTGTTTTCTTGAGTGTCGAATCTAGCAGCCAATGTGTTTATTGCTGTAAGTATAGCAGAATTTGTTACCTCATTTTGATTTGGTTTGATTACCTTCCGAGTATGTGCCCCTTTTGATGGAGTTGATGGCATAGAGCCACACGTGTCTTCTCGACTTCGCTTATCTCCATGGCTATCAGTATCCATCAAGTCCACCTTAGCATAGCCATGATCGACTGATGCTGGCTGACAACTACTTTCTTTGAGCTCAGATTGAGACATTATACCTTTTTTCCTGCTGGAAAATTGACCTTTATTCAAATCAAAAACTTCCGTGGGGTTATTTCAAGTATAGTCTTACTTTGAGGGACTTTAGACAAGAGCGCTTCACCAATACGACCGCTCAGTACGCCATCTTGCCTCCTCTCAGCCATAGGCTGTGTCTACTACCGCGCACTTTACTAAGTACACCGCAATACAGTGCACCGCAATACAGTGCACCGCAATACAGTGCACCGCAATACAGTGCACCGCAATACAGTGCACCGCAATACAGTGCACCGCAATACAGTGCACCGCAATACAGTGCACCGCAATACAGTGCACTTACATCTGTAGTGCACTCCGTCGCTGAGTAGTGCTGTCTCAAATGGAACACTTAAGTTAACCACTTGGCGGGAAGTGACGGACGCAAATCTGATTGTGACACCCGCGAATCTAAGGCAATCTAAGGAATCTAGAAATGAAATGCTGAATGAAAGCTGCCGAAAGGGCTCCTCCTCCTCTTCCGCTACGTAGCCAATATGGTGCCCGTTTAGGGCGAGTAGTGGCCATCGTTGTACACTGCATTTTTTTACCGTTTGCAGTGCGTCATCCGGGTACTTTCAGTGCACTGAATTCTGCTGGTTCTGTCAGTGTAAGCGCCCTAAGCACTTAAAGTCAGTGCTCGAAGTGCACAAGTGCACGGTAGTAGACACAACCATAGACATATAGGCTGTGTCTACTACCGCGCACTTTACTTAGTACACTGCAATACAGTGCACTGCAATACAGTGCACTTACATCTGTAGTGCACTCCGTCGCTGAGTAGTGCTGTCTCAAATGGAACACTTAAGTTAACCACTTGGCGGGAAGTGACGGACGCAAATCTGATTGTGACACCAGCGAATCTAAGACGAATCTGCTCGCGAGTCATTTCGTCCGCCATTATTTTAGAAATGAAAAGCTGCCGAAAGGGCTCCTCCTCTTCCGCTACGTAGCCAATATGGCGCCCGTTTAGGGCGAGTAGTGTCCATCGTTGTACACTGCATTTTTTGACCGTTTGCAGTGCGTCATCCGGGTACTTTCAGTGCACTGAATTCTGCTGGTTCTGTCAGTGTAAGCGCCCTAAGCACTGAAAGTCAGTGCTCGAAGTGCACAAGTGTGCGGTAGTAGACAGCCATTGTGTTGATGCTACATGTAGACTACTTTTTAAATGACCATAACTTGCTCAATTTTCGAACGATTTTTAAACGGTTTGGTTTGTTATCAACGTCAGAGATGTCGTTATGTCACTGCATACTTCTATTCTATTTTTTTTAAAAACAACATAATTATTCATAAGTATGCACAAAGTCAAATACACCCATAAGTGGCTGTTTATTATGGAAGGCTGTTTGTGCCAAAACCCCAAATGTAACGTGCTAGCTAGCTCTAGTTCTACTATCTACACGTACAGTACCATGAGTGATAGATGGCAATCAATTGACGCAATTCTTTCTCACTATGACTCTGCATGCAGCAAAATGGTACAAATTGCTATCCAGAGCCAAAACTCTCAAATATCTGTTGCGTGAGTGCAGCCATTTGTTTACTGAGGTAGTTATAGCAACCCCAGGCATGGAAAGTCAGTCTTCAAACTCTGATACAGATCAACCAATGGGAGTAAGGTGACACCGTGACATACATTGATTGACAGCTTACCTCATTAGCTTAAAGGCCATATTGCAGGTTAAACACCACTGTTGATTAATGGGTACATGAAGCACTCAAGATATGTATATCATTAAAAAAAATCTCCAAATGGTGTCTCCAAATGGTGTTAAAGACCAGTTTTTGTAGTTTTTGGTGTTAACATTAGCATATTAGCGCAATTCGGTGATGACGTCACATTGGGGAGACGTGGAGGAGACTAGCCTCAAACTAGTACTAGAACTATGGCGACTGACTTGGATGAGGAAGAGGTGGCAAAAAACACTAATGTGTATGATGGCCCGCAGCCGTATAATTTCGAACCAAGTAGACGTGACAGGGCAAATGAGGAATTGCCGAGACCTGATGGCCGTCAAAGCCAATTAAATGGATGGTCCGAGGAGAATGAGAGGAGAGTTGGTGAAGTGTCCTGGTGAGTTGCTATCATTTAGCAACGCAACGAGCACTGGAGCTAGTCTACGAACAGCAGTGCACATATAAAAAATTGTTTTACTGTCAGCGAATAGCACCGAGTAAAAGTCAACGTTTTCTTTATATCTAGTGACAGTGATCATTCAGGGCTTGACATTAACTTTTTGAGGCACTCGTCCTTTGGACAAGTAGCCTACATTTACGTTTCACTTTTCCATGCGCAAAAGTCACGTCCGGGTAAAGATTGTGCCTTTGACCAACGAAGATGAGCTGTAATATTATACAAATGATAACAGTTGAGGTGTTATAAAAAAAGAATTGTTACATAAACATTTACACAATTTCTGCAGAATGAAAACTTCTGTTATGTACTGTATTGCAGCTTCGTCCCAAGATCTGTACAGACCGTGCAGCTAATTTAATGCTCAACACTTGAACGGGGGCTTATTACTTGAAAGAGGAATTATTTACTGCGTCGTCTCAGTTACACTATCAGGGCTTGGAAATACTGTGACTTGCCAAAGTAGGCAAATGGCTAGTAGAACATAACATTTCATAATAATTTCAGTCAATCAAACAGCTGCAAGACCCAGTGAAATGTTATATACAACTAGCAAACTAACGTTAGCTAGCATCACTAACGACATTGGCTAACTCAACTTTAGGTAGGCTATCCTCAAGCTGGCCAGTGCAAGTAATATGGCATTTTATTTTGTTTGAGTTTTAACTTGTTCAGTGGGGTACACTCTTCCACTTTCCCTACACTCTTCCACTTGTCCCGGACAGGTCAGGTCAGTTCAGATAAGTAGTACTACCGGTAAACTTATCTAGATCTAGAAATATAAGACATCATGCTAGCTATGAGCTAACTTGCCATTCCCACCTGTAAAATCCCCCCAAGATCATCCCTAATTAAATATTTTCCCCAACGTTGTAAACACATTTCCGATTAGATGTCCCACGTTTTGATGGTACTAGCAGAGCCCATATTATACATTCTCAAGTGTTTATTTCTAATCGATTTCAGAATCAGAATCGGAATGGGATTTATTCGCCATGAAAGTTTGCACAGACAAGGAATTTGCTTTGGCAGGAAGGTGCATACAATAAACATATAGGGACCTAAAATTTAAATAAGTGGACTATCTATACTAAGGGTACATAAACTAGCAGTACTATGTGGAATTAGAATTAAATAAAATATACAATAAAATATAAATTGCCGTAATTTACAATATAAAAATACAAATATTACAAAAAATACAAATGTACAAGATACAATTTTGTAATGCAATGCAAAAAGCAGTGTGTTTTAAGCAGGAAGTCATTACAGTCAGTGTGGACCCTTGGCCTTGTTGAAGAGGCCAACAGCGGAAGGGAAGAAACTGTTTTTGTGGCGTGAGGTATTGGTCCTGATGGACCGCAGCCTTCTGCCGGAGGGGAGTGACTGAAACAGGGAGTGTGGTGTCGGCCAAAATCTTCCTTGCTCGCCTCAGGGTCCTCGAGGTGTGCAGGTCCTCGAGGGTAGGCAGATTGCAGCCAATCACCTTCTCAGCAGTGCGGATGATACACTGCAGCCTGCTCTTGTCCTTGGCAGCAGCGTACCATTGCAAGGGTCTCAAAGCGGGCTTTGGTCTGACGTCTCCCCAACGTGACGTCATGCAATGCATTGTGGGGGAAAGAAGAATCATTGCAAAAATGTACCTACTTTTTTGTATTATATTCCGTTTTGTGACACCCAACAACATCAAATATAATGGATAACAGTTTAAATGTTTATTACCAACAAGCAAATAGCGCAAATTCGTTGGAAATATAAACCTGCAAAAACACAGAAATAAATAAATACAGAAATAAATGAGGAAAGACATAAATGAATACAGAAATAAATGGCCATGCAAATAAATAAATAGGTTATTAATATTATTTCATACATTTATTTATTTTTATATTTTTATGTATAAATACATTTATTGATACATTTATTCATTAATTTATTTTTAATTATGGAAGGTTTGGTCCTCCATACCTGATCCAGAGGAGGAGGGCCAGAATGACACGGAGGAGGATGGCGAGCCTTCGTCAAATGCTATCACTTATCTTTCTCAATGTAAGTGGTCTAATAGTAACAAAACCATTTACTTAAGTTAAAAACCTTCATGGAAACTCCAACCATCTAATTAAGTAAATGCCTTACTGGTTTCCAATTGGCAATTCCACAGGCGGATTCATAAAGTTGTAAAGGTTTGAATTATCTTGGACCAAATATTACACAGAAATAGCAATGACAATCAACCACTTCACAATGAGTTAAGGTTTGTAATATTATCAGTAGTATTATCAGTTATGAACTAGCCTGGGTGCCAGCCAAACTTAGCCCGCCCACAAAAACAATTGGTCGGGAAGTTGGGTCTGGGGTAGCCTGGTCCTAACCAGACTCTCGTACATTTCATTTGTACAGAGAGTCTGGCCTCGCTCCATTGACAAGCGTTGACTTCCTTGTAGGCGGGTACTCTGTTGAAGTTTAAAACTATTGGATCTGCCCAGAGCCACTCTGATCTGCCATAACCAATCGCTAGCGTTCGCCTTAGCCAATTCCTTCACCACTACTGTAACAGAGCTAGCTGCCGTAGCTCGAAAATCAAACTTTTCCCGAACCCCGTGGGGAGGAGGGCCACAACATCATGGCCACCAACAAAACTCAGCAAAACTTGTTCTTGCTCCGGCTTTAGCTGTTGGATATTCGGCAGCGTTGCCACAACGGACCGAATGGCTTCGCTCGCATCTTTCTCCGCCGCCATTACGGAACTACAACACAAACTAGCGCACGACATCAACATCATCGTTCTCAGCCACTCCCTCTGTTCGCTTATTGGACAGGTAGAAAATCAACCTGCAGAATCTGACTTACGGACCTCATGTACAGAAGCAAATACATTTGAGCGGAAGTACGTAGGACGGCAGAGCCAGGCTAGGTCTGGGGTCACTTGGTTGGGGAAAAACTATGTCCGAATAATCAAATTGTCAGGGCGGGCTTTATACGATGATGGACAGATGATCAACAGTAACGTAATCAACCACATCACCAAAGAGCGCTTGGGTTGAATTCGTTTTCAACAAACAACATACTACGTTGCTCTGATTGGTTGTAGGCCTATCCAATTGAGTGAAGAGGCATTTTTTTCTGGGTTCGGTTGAAACACGCCCCATACTCACAGCCCAACGGAGTGGTATCAGACTCATATTCTGACTAGAATTATGAGTATGACAACATCAGGCTAGTTATGAACATTTATAAACCACACAATGTTGGATAATGGTCTAAAACCTTTTATTGAACAAAATTGTAAACTTTTATCTCTCATTTTACTTTTAAATAGGATAGAACTCCACAGAACTATGCTCAAATAAATGAGCAAGTGCCCATCATCAAGATAGTCTTCTAGGATGAAGACACCAAACCAGCCTTCAGGCTCGCCAGGGCCACCATCCAACTGCTGGTCCAGATCCTGCCGAGAAAGAAAAGGCATGGTTGGAGCCACTAGATGGAAGTGTACATGTTTGTTTACTGGCTTGCATTTGGTGCTTCATACCATGCGACATCCAATGCCTTTTCTATGCCAGTGGCTACAGTGTGCAGAGCTGTACACCACGTGGTAGAGGAAATGATGACAATCTTCCATCACATCATCCATTTCCCCAAAGCGATGAGATGGAGGGGGTGGGGGCAGGTTTTGCTCACCTGGCCGGCCATGAAGCCTTCTGCTTCGCTGCAGGAGCCATTGATGGGTGCCACATCAGAATCCGTCCACCTGCTATGCCACAAAAAAAGAGTTACTTGAACCGCAAGCTCTTTCCATCAGTTATCCTGGGGATATTTACTGGACCTAAATCCAAAGTTGGCAACACACGCACAAACACATAAATAATACAGTAAATAACAAAACTACCAAATAATGTAACTGTATAACATTTCTACATCATTATGTATACCACGTGTTGAGGCCCGGTTCAACAGCCACCACACCAAAGTGAGGTGCGTAATTGAGCGCACTTTTGGAATGCTGAAAACTTGCTGGAGATCCATCTTTCTGAGGGCTCTGGAAGTGTGTCCTCTGTTTGTCCCCAATGTGGTTGCTGCCTGCTGCATTCTCCACAACCTTTGTGTCTCTATGGAAGACATCTTGGAGTTGGACCATCTTCAGCATGAGGAAGAGGGTGACAATCAAGAGGACTGTGCAGAGGAACAGGAGGTGTCTGGCAACAACATGCCAGGCTAGACTGGCTGCACATCTTTCTGCTTCTACAGAATGCATCTCTGCAGGAGCATGATTAAATTTAGGGGATAAACACACAAGACTGTGCCAAGGCGAGGGGTAAACTTTGAATGTGTCATCTTTTCTATTATTTGGTTTTCTTTAATATATAGCCTATTTAATTATTGTTGCTTTACATTAAATGTTTGTAAATTAGTGTGTTCCATTTTGAGACCCTTGGCATTGCTGTGATGTTCCCTTCTCAGCAATACACAACATGTTCTGTCAGTGCTGAATGTAGGAGGTTATTAACTGTCGTGCCTAGTAATCATAAACCTTACTAGTTTGAAAAATAATTTTGTATTATTTTTTGTCAACCAAGTTTTCAAAAAGTGAGAGGTATTTTTTGCTTCTGGTAGTTGCTTCCCTCTCCTCTTCCCTTTGAAGAGCCTGGCTCTCTCTCCTCTTCTTTCTCCGCCTGCATTTTGAGGAGGTCCAGGAGTTCACCTGGGCTTTTCCTTGGCGCTGGCCTAGCTCTCTCCCTGGCAGGGGCATGGGCAGAGGAAGAGGAGGCCACAACACCACCTGCAGTGGATGTCATGTTTGCAGCAACTAGCAGGGGTGGATTAATATCATGCTACCCGGAGTGCTGCATCCATTGAGGCATACCACTGCCAGGTGGCAGCAGTGACCTCCCCTGCCTCCACCCCTTTCCCTCAGCCCCTTTAGGCAAAAGTCCAACAACTAAGTTGCAGAGTTGCTAGGACCTTAGACATTTGTGTATATCATTTTAAATATGAAGTCATGAGGATTTATCTTTTTTTTTTATTATTATTTTTAACTAATGGAAGCACTAAGCTTGTCACAAATTGCCTGATATGTGGAGGTGCTAAAACAATATGGGGCGCCATTTGTAAAAGGTTGCACGTCCGTTAATCCTGCTCAGTTTTCGCACATTTAGCACAAATAAATGCTGCAGAATTTTCAACTGTTACTTTTTTTTAACATTTAAAGGGAAATTAATCTAAATACATGTCATAACTTATCCAGAGCAATGTTCTGCAGTATGCAAAATAATCAAATATTATTTTATAGAACTGTTAAATGTAAATGTTAAATGTTAAATCTTAATGTTAAATCTAAATGTAAAATGTAAATGTTAAATTGCCGAAAAATTTTAAGCTAAATATTTAGAAAACAAGCCAATAGCCGAGCTCCTGGCAGTAGCAGTGCATACAGCCCCGCCCATACCTGGATCAGTGGGTGCAACGTGGGTGACAGGACTCAATCATATGTTTTGTCCCGTTAAGGACAAAACGTGTAAGTTGACGTTTGTGTACAGACGTAGGTGCGTTCGACATCGACTGCGTACGGTGGCCCTGAAGTGCAAATCACACCCACTAACATGAGTGCATCCCCCAAATGAAAACACTCCCCCCAAATACGAATCAACTTCCCCCAAATAGGATGATGTGCTCACCTCCCCCCAATACAAAGACACGCTCCCCCAAATGGGAAACGACATTACATTAACTCAAAAACACATTACATTAACTCAAAACGGAAAGGGTAGGTACAACACTTCGTCGCTGAATGGATGCAGTAACTAACAAGAAATTGATCGACAGAAGTACAAAATGCAATAGCCTGACAGAGGTATGTGCACCAGGACATTTGTTTGGCTATCGAAGCATGTAGCAAATAGTAGGCTACTTATGCAAAAGTAGCCTATATATTGCGTGTTAAACGTAAAAATCGATAGCCAAACAATTATCCTGGTCCACATAACTGTCATTGTGGCATTTCGTTCTTCTGTTGTGGACTATTAGTTTTTTTTTCCTGAAAAGTCCTGCTTCCTTCAACTGTGTTTTTAGCGTGCGCATAGGCTACTTATTTTAATGTTGTGAAACGTTAACAGCATATCTAAGATTATTTTATAGGAATGTCCCTGATTAAAATAAAGTGTAGTGCAAGTCATGACTCTGAATTGTTAACACAATGTTTCTTCTTTTATTCCAACCAAAACTATCAACTTCATGGTAATGACAGAGTTACGTGGACCAGGATGGTTGTTTCGCTATCGATTTTGACGTTTAACACGCAATTTATACTTTTGCATAAGTAGCCTTCTATACTATACTACTATACTTGCTACATGCTTCGATAGCCAAACAAATGTCCTGGTGCACGTAACTCTGTCAGGCTATTGCATTTTGTACTTCTGTGATCAATTTATTGTTAGTTACTGCATCCATTCAGCAACGAAGTGTAGTACCAACCCTTTCCGTTTTGAGTTAATGTAATGTGTTTTTGAGTTAATGTAATGTCGTTTCCCATTTGGGGGAGCGTGTCCTTGTATTGGGGGGAGGTGAGCAAGTCATCCTATTTGGGGGGAGTTGACTCGTATTTGGGGGGAGTGTTTTCATTTGGGGGATGCACTCATGTTAGTGAGTGTGATTTGCACTTCAGGGCCACCGTAACTGCGGCTGCATGAAACGACCGGCGAGAGTAGCCGCTTGCAGTCGGGGAGGAGTTAAAAACGACTCTGTGAAGTCGGACATTCCAGCTTCTCGTGGTTTGCTGCGTTGACGTCAGTCATGGCCGATCAAGCGCTGTTTGCTTACTTTACTTTATTTATAATTAAACTTAGTGTTTCCGTTGGTGAAGAGGCGGACTAAAACCCTTTCTTTAACACATTTTTAATTAAATTAAACAGTTTGGTCCGAATTTGAGTATTGGCGAAACTGAAGGTGTCAGAATAATTACAAAACACGTGTCAAAGTTGTCGTGTGTAAGTCTGTCCAATCATGAAATAGCTGTGTCGTCATTAGAACCCATGCAGTTGCTCTTGAGAAAATGCGCTCGGTAACACAGCCGGCAGTTCTCGAATCGATCTCACGGTACTCTGATGGCTACGTCACAGTGACCTAGCCTCGGCGCCGTCTGAAGTCGGAAAAAAAGTCTAACCAGAATTCACTGTTTCAAGTCAGCCGCCTGCAGCCAGCTGCAGCGCTGCATGAAGTCAGTCCATGTCGAACGCACCTAATGTCTAATAGAGAACCATAGATATATATAAAGTCTAGATGAGGAGTCAGGTGGCTGAGCGGTTAAGGAATCGGGCTAGTAATCTGAAGGTTGCCAGTTTGATTCCCGGCCATGCAAAATGACGTTGTGTCCTTGGGCAGGGCACTTCACCCTACTTGCCTCAGGGGGAATCTCCCTGTACTTACTGTAAGTTGCTCTGGATAAGAGTGTCTGCTAAATGACGTAATGTAATGTAACGCTGCATACTTCTATTCTATAAAAAAAAAAACATAATTATTCATAAGTATGCAGTGGCATACCGACATCTCTGACGTTCATAACAAACCAAACCGTTTAAAAATCGGTTGAAAATTGAGCAACTTTCAACGCTCTGCTCCGCTCCGCTCGCCTTCCTACGCGAGCGTCAACGCCTGGTTTCATTGAAAATGAATTGGAAGCCGACGCCCCGCGCCGCCAACTCCGCTGCAGTGTGAACGCACTGTTAGTGGCTCCCTGGAGCTTTTTCAAAAATATGAAAATGGAAAAAGATGGTGTGAATATATTTTTTGTTTTAATTATTAAAACAGAAATATTGAAATAAAATATGTATTATATTTTATTTCAACATTTCTGAAAGGCACAACTCTTCTGTGCCTTTGCACGTACATATGTTATGCCAGTAATCATCTACGTTATGTATCAAACATGGACCAATTAAAATCGAGATATTACTGGATATTTGCGCAGCTAACGTCATTACACTGGCTTTGTAAACGTAATCCCCGCAAAATTCAAGTCAAAATGACAGCAGCGGTGTCTGCCGATATTCAGAGTTGAGGAATTTCTCCAAGCTCGATTTTATTCAAAAAAGGAGTTAATAGCAAGAGGGAGGTCTACGCCAGACTTAGATGGACTACTGCAGCAAAAGGGACAACATGTTTTCGATCGTTTCAAACAGACTGGTATGGATGAAAAGATTGGCTGTGGCTGTGCTAACATTCAGCGGCTGTAGGCTACTGCTTGTACTGTTTACTGCGTTTACTGTTTTGACATATTAGCCTAACAATAAATTAGGTAATCTGGCTTTCATAACTCAGTGCCTCTTACTGACATCACCGCACGTCACTGCCGAGTACCCAGTTGGGAGTGAGAGAAAAAGTGTGATTGCATGAATGCTCATTATGTATTTGTAGCCTACTTATAATTTTGATAGTAGGCTAATATAGCGACACTTACAGCATGTGTTGCCTTCATTATAAGGCTTATATAAGGCTTTTAATTTTTTGCGGCTCCAGACAGATTTGTTTTTAGTTTTTTTGGTCCAATATGGCTCTTTCAACATTTTGGGTTGCCGACCCCTGCATTAGGTGCTTTCGACATGAACTGACTTCATGCAGCGCTGAAGCCGGGTGCAGGCGGCTGACTTGAAACAGTGAATTCTGGTTAGACTTTTTGTCCGACTTGAGATGGCGCAGAGGCTAGGTCACTGTGACGTAGCCATCAAAGTACCGTGAGATCGATTTGAGAACTGCCGGCTGTGTAGCCGAGTGCATTTTCTCAAGAGCAACTGCAAGGGTTCACAGGAACATCTGCCTGTCTCACACGCACCTTTGCAGCCGCAGTGTATCACATGCAAAACACTGTCAGGGGCTGAATTTCTGAATTTGCAAGGTCCCATCCTCTATTTGCCAACCATATCCATCCATGTGGACAAAAAGCAGCTACCTTATTGGTGTAGAACGATCACGTGTCGAACCGTGCCACCAAAATTCTATTACGCTCTGAAGAAACTGCATAAAACATAGAAGCATCGACAATCGGGAGAGGTGGCTGAGCGGTGAGGGAGTCGCGCTAGTAATCTGAAGGTTGCTAGTTCGATTCCCAGCCGTGCCAAATGACGTTGTGTCCTTGGGCAAGGCATTTCACCCTACTTGCTATGGGGGGAATGTCCCTGTATTTACTGTAAATCGCTCTGGATTAGAGCGTCTGATAAATGACTAAATGTAATCGACTGGAATTTTAGCGACAAACTTTTTTTTGGTAGCTTAGCACGACTCGTTCTTTTTTATGAGCTAAAGATTGTGTAGATGCCAGACTGTGGAGCGGGAATCATTTTCTAAAATACTTTTCGTGGTTCACCTTGCGGCCTATAGCTAGCTAGCTACTGGCAAGTAGCTTACATTAGCTAACGACATTAGCTACTGTAACTAGTAGGCTACTGGTGCAAGTTCAGGATTGTATGCCGCACAAGACGCGGAATATGAGGTGCTGCGAGATGATGTCATTAGAAATATCACAGCACCTGCAATTGTGCTGCGCGGCAGTCATGTCTACTATAAGTTTGTTGAGGTATACCAGTAGTCATGGCATGTTTGTTATTTGACAGATTTGTAACTATGTATTTCCAAGCTACAGCCATTGAAGTATTTTCCTAGCAATGCTTTATTTGGTAGTGGTTGTCATGTTGACTGTAAGCTGTTTTAGGAAAAGTGATAGTACTAGTACATGTATGTTTGTAACTAGACAGCCTCTTTTTTTTAACTTTGTAATAACTATGTATTTCCAGTGGTTTTCATGTTATGTTGCAGTCATGTTGACTGTAAGTTTTTGAGGAAAAGTACTACCATATATTTGTAACCAGACAGACTTTTTTTTTTTTTTTTACATTTTCTAACAATGATTATGTATTTCCAAACTACAAGTGTTGAAGTTTTTCCCTAGCAATGGTATATTTGCTGTCCATTTCTATTCCTGATTGCAAGTGACAGTAAAAGATGCGCACTTACATTGGTAGGAACACATTTTGATAGCATATGGACAGTTTGCGTGCTGATTTGGGAATTTTCCGGGGGGTACTTTTATTACGGGGGTACTTTTATTAGATTTTGAGGATTTGTCCGGGGGGTACTTTTATTTGGGTGATAAGAGTAATGCTCTGACATTCTGATTCCGCTTCGTATGCCATCAAGCGGGAACTCTGGTCGTAGTCAGTCCTTCACTAACCAATCAGCATTCATTAGCAGAATGCTAGCGTGTTATGTTCAATTTTCGACCTATAATCCATGTTGAACATGCAAAAACTACAATCAAATCAGAGATTTTTCAACGACAATCAGGCGAAAGAGACAAATTTAGCCGTTTAGCTCCATAGATTCCCATTCAACATGCATTCGCTTGCAACCAAATTCGGTACAATGGGGCTTAATAGGGAGTGGCAAGGCTCTCCTTAAACAGGCTCTGGTAAAACGTTCTGTTGTTTTTGAACGTCTGTCATCAGTGTTGCGTCTGAACATTTCAGCCCTATGCCTGGCAAGTGTGAGAGCGGTATTGCAGACATATATTTCAATTATAGCTCGCAACATATTGAAAGACATTTTTGGAGCTGTGAACTTAGTTAAAAACCTGGACCAACTGTCAAAGCTTATTTACCAACTCCGGACAGTTTTTATGCAGAGTATTTTCGGAGTTGAAATCATATCATATCCAGACATGTGATTCCCGCTCTCCTTAAACAGGCTCTGGTGGGAGTTCTCCCCATATTAGACATTCTCTGATAATGTATGTAAGTATATGTACACTCTGGCGCTCCACTTGGCTCTCCACTTTACTGCCAAAATGGCGATGACCGGTGCATGATGGGAATGCGTGACGTCAACTCCCGGAGCTCTATACTCTGTCCGAGTGGAGCGCCAGAGTCAGAGCTGAGCCAGAGACGTTACGAGTTAGCTACGTTACTAGCTAGTTGCCCCTATTGTAATTTGCTGCCTTTTTCAGTAAACGCCTTGATTCAACATGGTGGATAGCTGCTGTGCGCCGGGATGCCAGAACCATCGGGAAAAAGATGAAGGGAGAGCATTTTATAGGATTCCTAAAGATCCCGAGAGAAGAAGTAAATGGATTGCTGCCATAAAACATGCTAGAAGCAGACAGAACCAAACCGAGCGATGGGAGCCCACAAACAATGGATTTCGGTTATGCTGTGACCACTTCATATCAGGTAACCAGGGCTTGACATAAACATTTTTGCTCACCAGCCACTGTGGCTAGTGGTTTTTCAAAGTTACACCATTAGCCACAATTTTGTTGTTGGGAAATTACGTTTTATTTGATTAAAGTTGACTACGGTTTGCTACAATTTACTTGAATAACTAGTTTTACAATCCTTTCAAATGTAAATGACCATTGTAAAAACCCAAATCAAGACTACATAAAATGTATATGTAAGTCACCAAATCTTCAGCTCTTATAAGTGTGTAGAGCTCCTTTTGTATGAAAACATATGCAACTGATTAAGACAAAGACAAAAAGAGTAACTCATTGCATATGACTGGTGCAGGGGTGTAAAGATTAAATATCCTGTGAAGTGGAATTGAAAACGAGTTTTAAGTTAACCACACCATAGAAGAATGTGTCATTAACTACACATCCAAATTCGAATTAAAAAAAAACAGACAAGTAAATTAGGCTTTGAAATCTTGAGAAAATCAGCACTCTTCTCTGCTTGAGACTGGGGGGGGGGCGTGTCGCCTGAAGGAGCTGAAGCTCCGCGCCTCGCTGCTACGAACCAGATAATGGACGCTGCGTCAAGCCGAACAAAACAGTGGCTGTGTCTACTACCGCGCACTTGTGCACTTCGAGCACTGACTTTCAGTGCTTAGGGCGCTTACACTGACAGAACCAGCAGAATTCAGTGCACTGAAAGTACCCGGATGACGCACTGCAAACGGTCAAAAAATGCAGTGTACAACGATGGACACTACTCGCCCTAAACGGGCGCCATATTGGCTACGTAGCGGAAGAGGAGGAGCCCTTTCGGCAGTTTTTCATTTCATTTCTAAAATAATGGCGGACGAAATGACTCGCGAGCAGATTCGCCTTAGATTCGCAGGTGTCACAATCAGATTTGCGTCCGTCTCTTCCCGCCAAGTGGTTAACTTAAGTGTTCCATTTGAGACAGCACTACTCAGCGACGGAGTGCACTACAGATGTAAGTGCACTGTATTGCAGTGCACTGTATTGCAGTGTACTAAGTAAAGTGCGCGGTAGTAGACACAGCCTATATGTCTATGGTTGTGTCTACTACCGTGCACTTGTGCACTTCGAGCACTGACTTTAAGTGCTTAGGGCGCTTACACTGACAGAACCAGCAGAATTCAGTGCACTGAAAGTACCCGGATGACGCACTGCAAACGGTAAAAAAATGCAGTGTACAACGATGGCCACTACTCGCCCTAAACGGGCGCCATATTGGCTACGTAGCGGAAGAGGAGGAGCCCTTTCGGCAGCTTTTCATTTCATTTCTAAAATAATGGCGGACGAAATGACTCGCGAGCAGATTCGAAAAATCCACCCGGTACATTCTTATTTTGGACGGTACGTTTATTTTTGGGGGGGAAAATCGAGACATAATTTTAGAAAATTCCATGCATTTTTTTTTCGGAAGGGAAGATAAATTTGAACTCTTTGATGTGAAAATGTTAGCTACCTTAGCTAGCTAGCTACTGGCAAGTAGCTTACATTAGCTAACGACGTTAGCTACCAACTGAAGGTTGTCAGTGCAAGCTAGTAAATGTTAGCCAGAGCCTCATTATGGCTCTGATGTTAGCTCTAGCTACTGTACACTCACATAACTGTTCCCATTCAGCACACCAGCATGACAGTCACAACCTATAGACAACGAGCCTCTCATCGTCAAATAAAAATCCCAGGGTATTTCCGTGGTTACCAGTGCGTCTTTCAGGATTGCATGCTGCACAAGATGCGGAATATGAGGTGCACCGGCAGTCGTGTCTACTATAAGTTTGTTAAGGTATACCTGTAGTTATGGTTATTTGACAGATTTGTAACTATGTATTTCCAAGCTACAGGCATTGAAGTATTTTCCTAGCAATGCTTTATTTGGTAGTGGTTGTCATGTTGACTGTAAGCTGTTTTAGGAAAAGTGATAGTACTAGTACATGTATGTTTGTAACTAGACAGCCTCTTTTTTTTACTTTGTAATAACTATGTATTTCCAGTGGTTTTCATGTTATGTTGCAGTCATGTTGACTGTAAGTTTTTGAGGAAAAGTACTACCATAGGCCTATATTTGTAACCAGACAGCCTCTTTTTTGAAATTTTCTAACAATGATTATGTATTTCCAAACTACAAGTGTTGCCGTTTTTTCCTAGCAATGGTATATTTGCTGTCCATTTCTATTCCTGATTGCAAGTGACAGTAAAAGATGCGCACTTACACTGGTAGGAACACATTTTGATAGCATATGGACACAGTTTGCGTGCTGATTTGGCAATTTTCCGGGGGGTACTTTTATTCCGGGGGGTACTTTAATTAGATTTGGAGGATTTGTCCGGGGGGTACTTTTATTCCGGGGGGTACTTTTATTCGGAAGATAAGAGTAATAGACAATATATGAACTAAACTGAAAAAAACAAGCAAAACTTTGTCAACTTAAATATTTATAAACAACAACATTATTTTTGTCTAATCAATTCATATTCACAAATGTCCTACAAACAAATGTTTACCTTATATTGTATGTTTGTGTATGTGTGAAAGTGAGAATGAAAGTGAGAGTGAAGGAGAGTGGTAGATTAAATGTGTGGCGGCCTGCGGAAACCCTTCACATGGTGAAAATGTATGGGTATTATACATATTTGGAAACTACAAACTCCACTGAATACAAATCTGTTTACAAACTCCACTGCATTCCAAGATTCCACTCCGTTTCATAATTCGATTTGACATGGCTTGAAAATCTTGCTAGCTAACATGTCCAAAAACCGTTGAAATCAACTGTTTTTCATAAGTAATCATATACTTTTTGTACATTACAATGAAGTTTAGGGTGTTAACTGTACAAAACATCAAAGATCTACATTTTGACAGAAAACGATTTTTTATCTTTTATGGCTTATAGCCAACAATGAGCAGCCGCGACATCCGATGGGTTTCCGCAGGCTGCCACACATGTCCTCACAGCTTTCTTCATCAGAATCATCCCTTCTCTGCGGGTTTCTCTGCTCCATTAAAACGGGCTTTTGAGACCGGAGGCTTCCAACATGCCACAACTTGACGGCTGGGGCTGGATCAAAGCCTTTCATGGAAGCAGAGGACAGCTGTACAGTCAGCAGGTGTGATAAGGTCTGACTCTTAAGACTGGCCCGCCAGTCACTTTTGACCATCTTCATGGGACTGAATCCCCGCTCAAAATCAGCTGTTGAAGCGGGGATGCAAAGGATGAGCTCAACCACTTAAGGCCGATATATGCTTCTGCGTTTTTCGAAAAACGGACACATGGGAACGCCCTCGTCTCCATGGAACGCCCTCTACGAGCTCTCCGTCAGCCCTCGGAGAGCAACGCAGAGCTCGACGTGCACCTCCTGAATTTTCTAACTATCCGTCGTAATTTCGGAGAGCGACGGAGAGCTACTTGGCTGTGATTGGTCAGTATTAACAACCGCTTGCGTCAGGGGCGGGGTTGCCGTGATAAACAGGACGAACAGAATCCTTTGACCGCCATTGCTGAAAGTTTTTACAATTCATATTTCAGCTAAACAGTACATGTAAATCAGTATCTTAATTAAAATGTGGCGAGAAATGGGCAGTGTAGTTGCTGAAAATGTGCGTATTTTATTGATGAAACGGCTCATTTGTAAATTTGCTCCGACTTCTCGATAACCTAGGTAAATAAACACTCCACGACGACTTACAAAAAACCGTTGCGCCACCTACTCTTCTGGCGGTGAATTGTTTTCAGCACCCACAGCCTACGGAGAACCATAAACGAAGTCTATCCGTCCGTATCCGTGCGTATCCGTGAGCCCGCCCATCCGTAAACGGAGACGCAGAAGCATATTTCGGCTGTTTTGTTGAACACTGGGGTCCTGGTATAGCCTCGACTTAAGAACAGTCCACTGGTCCAGTACTTCTCCCACCTTCACCTAGGGCTGGGCGAGAAATCGATAAAAAAAAATATCGAAGTAATGACTTCCTTCAATAAAGATATCGTAACATTAATTCATTTTCAATAATGTCGATAGAGAATAATTAGGACAGCAGTCCATTTAATTTCTGTGATGCAGCAGGAAGTTGCGGAGAAATGGTAGCCTACACTCACTAAAATATACTGGGCACCTCGAGTGGAGTATGCTATCTAATGTTAACCGCGGAAAATGAGTCTTATTGCCGAAAACAGTGGCAGCAATGTTCGGTGCAAATTGTGTAGTAAACAAACAGGTGGCTACAAAGTCTGGTAATACGACAAACTGCAAATGTGGACTTGTCTACAAACGCCTTTGTAAGCAGAGATTTGTTAAAACGTTTCTTAACCGAGACCGTCGAAAAGTCCATATTTGGTTATTAAATACTACAACAATACGTGGGAAAATCCCATATCAAACATGACGAATCTGGAGCAGACGCCATGTTGTCAACATCTCCAAGGCAACCTCTTGCTAGGTCCGTAAATCTCTGCAGACCTCTGGAGAGGTCTGCAAACTGTTTTGCGGACTTCTTAGAATGTCTCTGGACCAATAAGAACAGCGTATTGGTCCAATTATAATACTAGTATAGACCAATTATTTGTTTGTAAACATTCGGGATGCGCGCGCAGCATGGTGGCAGAAAACCGTGAATATAGCCTTTATAACGGCTAGAGAATTACACGGATTATACAAATAGTTAGATTTAAAAAGACCGAAAAGGTCGGGGAGGACAGCCTTTAAAAGAGAAACCGATTCCCCATTGATCTGTCACATCAGAATTTTGATTTGGGTCACAAAAGTCTTGAAATTTGAGTGAGAATGCCGCCCGGTAAACCGCATTGTCGGGCGGCAGCCATGTCTTCACGTCATGTCACAAAGTTCATAATTTTACAGTTTTACAGTCAATTCTACATCTAAAAAGTCGAGCAGGGCAGCTTTCAAGAGATATTGGAATTCTGCTTTTAGCCAGCTGGTCCTATTATTTTTGTGATTGTGTAAAACTGGCAATCTGAGGGTTAGTATAACAGTATAACGCTGTGTGTCCCACGGCGTTATACTGTTTTGACGTTAGCCTCAGAGTCAGACTTGGGTCGCTCACTGGCACAATGTTGAAATACAATGTTGTATTTCACTCCATTCTACACCAAAAACGTCAGGGAGGACTGCCTTTTGTAGATACGAGCCTGCTGAAGATAGCCAACATCTCTGATTTTTTTCACCAAGCCGGTTTCATTTGTCATTTGCCTGAGAAAGCGACCTCCGTTAGCCAGGGTAGTTTTGCCCGATCACTTGGTCAGGCTATTTAAAGGTATCGGGGTCAAGTGTCTTGTGTTTCACTTGTGCGTGGACAAGTGAAACGTAAATGTACTTGTCCAAATGACAAGAGCCTCAAAAAGTTAATGTCAAGCCCTGCAATCCAGTGGCCAGAGATATATGATGACCTGATCGACACTCCGTGTATTATAGCCGGGAGAAGTTCGTCTTTTGCCTCCGACATGCGCAGTTGAGCCTGCTTGACAGTCGTGTGACGTAGGGTGATAATTGGTCTATATAAGAAACCTTTTTTTACCACCTGAAGCAAAATCACTCGTTGGAACATGCAGAAAGTGTGAGTTTTCGCCAAGGTATTGATAAAAAGCAAGGTTTTAAAAAGCTTAAGTTACTTGACCCCAGGTACGTGCTCTCTGGTCGCAAACATTTCTCTCACACCGCGCTTCCTAAACTTTATGCCAAGTGTAGGGAAAAAGTTGAGGAAGAGACTTATTTTGCTACTACAACGGATCTGTGGTCTATCGTCTTAATTATCGTTATCGAATGTAAATATCTATATCGATAATTTAAGAGACCTGTCCTATTTAATTTTGTATATTTACTATTGCCCTTTAATTAAGCAAAATTACATTTTCCAGGAGATAGTCCTTCATTTCGCCTTTGCTATCTCCAAGACAGAACAAAAGTCTGTGCTGGACCATTAGTTTGGTGGGGAAAAAATTAGGATAGGTATCCAAAGTTGGCTAGGGCAGCAAAATACCTCCTCTGCATCCCGGTGACCTCAACGCCATCTGAACGGATCTTTTCTAAGGCCGGTTTTATAGTGAATAAAACAAGGATCTGCCTTCTGCCGAAAAAGTTTGACAAACTAGTGTTTCTGGCTCATAACATGAAAAGACTATAACATTTAGGATACGTGGAAGCTTAATGACATGTGAGAAGCAGGCCAATAGCTATATAGAGAGAACAAAGCAAGCTGCTAAATGTTTGTAATTGTGCAATAGATTTAGATTATTGCCTATATGCTTAATTTAAGGTTCAAGAAAATATTTACAGCAGCCTATTGTTCATGGTTCAATGTTGATTAAGCAGCTCTTTCTTGTTACCTATTCACAATTTTAAATGTTATTGTTCAATTAAGTAATGATGTTGTCTTTGGTTTAAAAAAAATAAAACAGCTACAAACCATCGGATCATTATTTTACAGTGTGTAAGCCTATAGGCTTTTTGTTTCGGGATGTGGTAAGTTGGAATGATCTAATAAAAATAATGATCTTGTTACTAGTCAAATAGCTAGGCTATATACATGAGTATAATCAAAGACATGAAGCAAGATTGCAGGTTTATTCCCTAAATTGAAGTTTACAATTTGAATAATCTACGTTAAAGATATCACATCCAAATCGAATGACATTATCTTCTCCGGCAGCCACAACAACAAAACCGTTCCCCACTCGTCTTATACAGTTCGCATGCTGCACTTTTTCAGGCAGTGATCAGCGCGGTCTGATAATGTTAAACAAACAATATTTTTCATTTGTAGTACATTGTAAGATATACTAAATGCCATCGGCATTCAGTTACAACAGGACTGGTGATACAAGTCTTATTATTAGTAGGCTATTAGTGGCTGAATCTGCAATGTCCAGCAGCCATTGAGTCAGATCGGGAAAATGGTTGTACGTTTTTTTTGTGTGAAAGAAAAGCGTTTCAAATTTCGATTACTCGATTTTCAGACGTTTTGGTCGACCAAAGAAAATCTTAGTCGGGGACAGCCCTAGTGTCCATTATCAAAGATATGGCCTCAACAATATGGCTAGCATCTGGTTTGTCCACCGATTTAATACCCACAAAACGTACCTACATCTTCCCTGCTGTTGCCCACCTAACATACACCAGCTCCTCTTCCATCACTGTGCTGTCTGTCGAACTGTCACTCATTACTGACAGGAACTTTGTGATGGCTAATGCTTCTTTCAGTTTTTCTCTTTTGGCTTCAGCAATGAAAAACATGAACTCCTTAGCTCTACTTGGGTTCATATAAGTACTTCAACTTTAAAGCCTTTTTTCTCATCCACCCTGGAGAAACACAAATTGACTAGCAGTTGGGCTAGCTATCTCGCAAACTTTAAAGGGGCGATTGAACAGTGAACCTCAAAGTCCATTGAAACCTCTTTCCTATCAAAATTTCACTTCTCACTACTATTTTGAAACTGCAACTTGCAAACGCTAGCTTTTGAAAGAGTGCAACTTGTTACGTCACAAGTTGCAGCATCAACTTTGTCACGCCCCAAAATTTACATTTACCCGCCCTCTGGTTTTCTGGTCCAGGAACATAAACATAAAGGTCGCGTCGATCTACAACACTTTTTTAGCTAGCTGCACGCTGCTCTGTACTTCCACAGGAATTACAAATAAGAAAGTTAATGTTTTCAAGATATTGAAAATGGAGCGCCGTAAATGCAGTGTTCCAGGCTGTACTGGGAATCCTGACACTTTTCATCATCTTCCCACAGAACAAGACACTAGACAGGCATGGCTGATGTTTATCTATGGGAATATCTCTATTTATTAACGCTGATTTGCAAGGAATGCAAGAACAGCTAGATAGCGAAAACACCTAGACTGTAGGCATGTAGCGTCACTGTGTGCAATCCCGACCGGATTTTAGCTAACATTCTGATAAAATGCCACTTCAAATATTGATATAAATGATCGTATCACGTTTTCAGCTGATTTACTGACTTCACGTTAAGCTTTAACTTCTTACCTTTCGAGCTAAATATTGTAAAAAAAATTAGAGTTATCTTAGCCTTTACTAGAGCCGGTAAAATCACGCTGGCGCCGGTAAATTAGCTGTGCGCTACCCTTGTCCAAACCCGACCGCACTTCTAAACACTGGCCGCTGCTGTTTTTCCGGGGATATTAACTTGATCCAGGGTCACCAAACTGACCATCAATGCTGTCAACATATCCGGGGACGTTGTTATGTCCTTCACAATAATATATCACGCTTCAACATCTCCAAACTATGCGATAAAAGCTCAATTTGACTGTATACCACCACCTGCTGGATGTTTTGTTGAACTCTTCTCATGTCAGTCCCTTGCAAAACCTACAAACATTTTTATCCAAAGAACAGCGATGCGTACCGCATGTGTACAGAACATTGAAAACATAATGTTAATTTAACGTTTATTCAGTTGTCCCCATTAAATTTGAAAGTCACGAAATATGAAGCAATAGTCAATCATATATTTAGAGACCTCAAACATTGAATGGGATCAAAGATAACAGGACGGTTAGCAAAAGACAAATGACTTGTGCAAATCTTTGAAAATATGAACATTTATTTAAATACAAAACAGACAAAAAGAAAATACAAAATCACTCGGGACACAAATAACATTTAAAATCCTCCTCGTCATCCAGCTCCTCGTCCCAACCCACACACACGGCGTGGTACCATGTGTGGCAGCTGTCACACTGGACCCACGACACCAATCCCTCTGAGCTCTCGGGAGGGTCAGGTTCCCTGCACCGGCCACACTCCCAAACTGTTGTCTCCACGTCTTCAGGAGTGTGACCTATTCACAGAATAAAAAACAACAACTTTGAACTAAAAAAAAAGATCAGATTTTCATGGGTTGGAATTCAAAGAAAGTTAACATGAAGTACACTACCGGTGGATGTCGTGGGTCCAGCAGACGAGGAGCTGGTTGATGGTCCGGCGTCTGCAGGTTTGGAGGCTGTATGAATAACAGAAAAAGCATAACCATGTTTTGTTTAGTCTTCAACAAGGCTAATGTCACCATCATGTTATAATATTGTATTTTTTCAGGTTACATAAAGCATTTAAAATGGTAAATAGGTGTGTGCTGACCAGGGGATGGAGGAAGGTGGCCGTGTTCCTCAGCAGGCAGGCTCTGAAGGGATGTTGTGCTGGCAGGCAGCCAGGGGCCGTGGGAGGCACAAGAGGGGGCAGAGTGGGTTGAGGGACCGACGATGGAAAGTCCGGAGCTGGAGGCGGAAGGAGCCCCGAGGGACACCTGCCTTCTGTGGCTGGGGCGGGAGCCGCCAGACAGGGTGGAGGAAGTGGCTGCCGAGCACCTGTCTTTGGCCCGCTGCTGCTCATCTGCTCTGGCCAGAGCTTGTGCTTCCCTCCTCGCAGCTCGGTCCTCCGCCTCCTCGATGACGTCGGACATCTCCTGGGCTGTCAGTAACCTGGCCTTGGTGACATTCCTCCTGACCTTACCAGTGTTATATCTGATTTCGGTCAGGAGGTGGGCCAGGTCAACTGAAATCCGGCCTGATGTTACCAGGGGATGGGTGAGGTAAGGATTTGGGGTAGGGGGAGGAGGAGAGGCAGGTGGAGCAGGTGGGGGTTGGGCTGGGAAAGGGGGATTGGGTTGGGAGGGAAGGGCAACATCAGGCGCAGCCCAGGAAGATGCCGATGGGGTTGGCGGAGGTTGCGAGGAGGTCCCGCACGGCGGCCCGGACGGCATGACCCGTGACCAGTCAATGGCCATCGAGTCCAGAGGGTAGATGCCACACCTCCTGAACCCAGCCACCACCACTCTCCGATCCTTCACCCTCTGGTAGGAGTCTCTTAGGACCCTTGAAAACTCCTTCTTAGAAACTGAGAAGGAGTGGCTCACTGCCGACAGATCTCCTGTAACACCAGAGAAATCTGCCTTCAAGGGTCTGAAGAAACTCACATCCAAAGGCTGAAGGATGTGAGAAGTGTGTGGTGGCAGGCACAGGAGAATGACACCCTCCCTCTGTGCCGTCCGGACCAGCTCTGGATCCAGGTGGGACTGATGTCCATCCAGTATGAGCAGCAGCGGGCGCTCCTGAGTAGCAAACTTCAGGAAGTGCTCGACAAACCACTTCCTGAACAGCTCACTGTCTACGTACCCTGCTGGCGACTTCCCGTAGAGGGCATTGGGAACCCCCTCTTTATTGTAGGGGCCCCCTGGATATCCCCCCTTGTAGATTATGAAAGGGGGGACATCCTCCCCAGCCGCATTGAGGCAGGCCAGGACGGTGATGTGGTCCCTGGTTCCCTGGGCCTGCCTGTATGCATGTTTTGTCCCCCGGGGCACAATGACCTTCCTTCTGGTAGCATCCAGCTGAAACCCCGTCTCGTCACAGTTGTAAACCTGACGGGGTTTCTCCCTCAACCCGTGCTCCTCCATGGTGGTGGTGAGGAGCTTAAAGTACTCCTCTATTGGCCCCCTCTTGGCGCAAGATGCTCTCCCACGGTCAATTATGTCTGGGGTCCGGGAAGTCAGGCGATGGTGTTGCCGCTCCCTAAAGTTTATCCACCACGTCTGGCCAAGCCCGGTCTTGGGGGCTGCCTGGTGGCGGAGGTTGTAGATGGCCAGAGCGTGGGCCAGGACCTGAGGCTTCGTCAGTGGAAACCCATGACTGGCAGAGTACAAGAGGTACTCCACCAGGGAATCCTCATCTGCAGGGGTGAGGAGAGTCCTCTGACCCGGGACACAATCAGAGGACACCCTTCCACTGACTCGGTCACTCAGGCTGGTTTTTGGGACCCCAAACTCCTGGGCTGCCTGCCGCAGATTGAGCCTGCCTGCTTTCACCTCCTGTTGGGCCTGCGTCATGGCCTCTTGGCTCCACTTCCTGGTGGTCCTCTTCCGCATTTGATGGACGTTTGGCATCTGCAAATACACATTTATTTTGGTACAGTCAGAAATTAAATTCAAAAGTAGTTTAAAATGTCTTAATAATGTTGATGAATTCTATAAATTGCCATGTATAGGCACATGCATATTTGCCACATGCATAGACATATATGTATGTATATTTACCTTACACATTGCAGATTTACAATTTCTATATCCTTCTTTTCTTGATCCTCCTGTATAGGAAAAAACTCATACTGACACACGTTACCTTCTTTCTTTTCTGTTTATTCTCTTCTCTTTGCTATCTTTCTATTCTTTCAAGTCTTTCCTGCTTCTTCTCTTCGCTATCGCTTTTCTTTCCTGCTTCTTCTCTTCTCTTTGCTATCTTTCAAGTCTTTCCTGCTTCTTCTCTTCGCTATCGCTTTTCTTTCCTTCTTCTCTTCTCCTTGCTATCTTTCTATTATTTTCTGCTTCTCCTTGCTATCTTTCTATTCTTTCCTGCTTCTTCTCCTTGCTATCTTTCTTTTCTTTCCTGCTTATTCTTTTCTCCTTGATATCTGTCTTTTCCTCCTTATATTCTCACTCTCCTCTCTTCCTTTGTGTCTGTTCAGGCAGGAACACAAGAGAGAAATGAGCACTTATTATAAAATACTTGATGCAGCCTAGCTTGTGAAAAAAAACAACAACTTTTAATTATGTCTGCCTTTACGTTTCAGACAAAACAAACCTGCTGTCGCAACTTGACATCAAACGTGTTTCCCTGCCCCTCTCCCTTCACCCCCTCGACTACAGATCACGTCACACAGGAAAGGAGGGGGGCAGGCAGGGTTTGCTATCCCCCATTCCTTCCTCCCCTCGACTGCAGATCATGTCACACATGATCGTGTATTTTCATTGGCTAGACAAAGTAGTGTTAAGCTAGCGTTGAAATACACTCATATGCTAACCCATAGTAGCAGTACGATGACAACACAGACACACTTGTCAGAGTAAAGATCGTCGCCCGAGTGTCGCCGAGTGGTTTTTCGGCCAAAGTAAATTTCCTATATTATTTAGACATGTAAACGTCCATATATGTTCATGAAATTTGACATGTAGATTGTTTGGTATGCCTAAAATAATACTACTTACACTTTGCTGGCGATAGCAAAAGAAAATGCTGGCAAAAAGATCGGAAACTGAGTGTCCAAACCCCGTTCGGGTTTGGACAATAGTAGCTTACAGCGGTCGGGATTGGACACAGTGACGTTAAACTAGTTTAGCTTGCTAACGCAAGAGCATCGGTAGAATGTGTGATGATTTAGCCTAGTTTATTGGCAATGGGGCTAACGTTATTTCATGTTCCTGACTGTGTTTCATTCAAATAAATAACCTGTGTTGTCATGTAAATCTACAATTCAAGATGCATGTTTGTCCAGGATCTATTTTTCAGCAAGTTAGCTAGAGCTAACTGAAGCTGAGTTGAATCACGATAGTTTGTTTGCTAAGCTGTAGTGCTAATGTTAACCACCTAAGGCGATCCTGTTTGCTTCGACAACAGAAGTGGAAACAACTAACGTAATCATTTTAAATGATATCTAGTCAATCTGTTAAAGTGTTGTGTAGACAGAATAGATTTATTTGTTAATTTTTATTTCAAGTCTCCACCTTCGTTGTTTCAGTGAGTGCTGTTGGCCATGTTGCGTCTTTGCTCCGCAGCTTCACTCGTTGTAAATCAACCAATCAGCGTGCAGCTCATCTATATATTCATGAGCATACCATAAAAGGAGAAAACCTAGCGTTTTTTCCCGGGAAGCACCCGGGCCATTTTCAGCCCAGCCAATGTTACATACCCTATTCGGAGACCTTAAGGAACAGTGTGAAATACCCCCCAAAAAAGTCAATCACCCCTTTAAGACTTTATGCTAGCCAAGGAGCAAGCACAATGTTACTTTAATAATACACAAAACATGACATATTTAATACTTACTCGGACATCCACACATGGTCCGTGAAGGGTCGACCTTTCTTGCCTATCGCGTGTATGTTGCAAAACAGCATCTCCATCTTCTAAAGCTCCACCGACTTCATGATGACCAGGGACTTTACCGCATCACTTTGTTGTAGCGAACCAGCTGTCTGTTCGATGAGTCGCAATGCTTTTGACATGGCCGACGGAAATGTCATGGTCTTTTATTGTTTCCACTTTGAAATTGCTTGTCCCAACTACGATCCCCTTAACCTTTTCAATCCCGTACTTCATACAATCAGTGCAAGACATTATGTTCTCGACTGGACCTCCACTTTTCGTCGTCTTTTCTTTTTCTTTCTCTTCATTTTCGGTTTCATCAGTTTTTCTCTTTTGTGTCTGCTCTCCGGGTTTTCCTACACCTGCCCTGTGCCGCCACATAATTGCCTTGCACTGAGCAGGGTCCTCAGGTTTTAAAGTGTGTGTTCGCTGCTTAGTTGCTTAAGGCCGATTTATACTTCCTCTACGTGCACCTGCTGATTTTCCTGACTGTCTGTCCGTCATTTTACGGATACCCCTTGGCTGTGATTGGTCCGTATTAAGAACCGCTTGCGTCAGGGGCGGGGGCGGGGTTGCCGTGACCGACAAGACGAACAGAATCCATTGCTGTAAGTTTACAATTCATATTTCAGTACATTTAAATCAGCATCTGAATTAAAATGTGACGAGAAATGGGCAATGTAGTTGCTGAAAATTTGCTTATTTTATTGATGAAACGGCTAATTTGTACATTTGCTCCGACTTTTCGATAACCTAGCTAGCATCGCAGTGCAGCGCCACCTACTCTTCTGGCAGTGAATTGTTTTCATTGTTTCCCACAGCCTTCGGAGCACTATAAATTTAAACAATCCGTCCAACTCCGTCCGTCCGTAACGGAGTCGGAGAAGTATAATTCGGCCTTAAGTAATGAACGTACGGGGGCCGAGACTGTTTAACAGGAAGTCAGATGGCTGAGCGGTGAGGGAGTCGGGCTAGTAATCTGAAGGTTGCCAGTTCGATTCCCGGCTGTGTCAAATGATGTTGTGTCCTTGGGCAAGACACTTCACCCTACTTGCCTCGGGGGGAATGTCCCTGTACTTACTGTAGGTCGCTCTGGATAAGAGTGTCTGCTAAATTACTAAATGTAAATGTAACACGGGAACACGATACGTGTTTGTCTCACAGTCAATGCGTGAGGCTTGAGAACCCTGTTCAATGATTTAATAATTTTAGATTGGGTTTTGAGAAGACTAAAAAAAATATATAGAGATTTAGAATTCCACCCACCAAAGTGGCTAGTAAGAGTGGCTGCTTTACCCGCCACAGCCAAATTCTACCCCCATTTGGCGGGTGGGCAGGTGCCAATGTCAAGCCCTGCAGGTAACGTAAGAGAAATATCTTATTTATTTAAGTTTAGCTAGCAAACAGGCTAAAACGATTTCTAACGGCTGAGGGTAGGGTCGGGATACAGCTACGGCGACGAAAGTTACGTTTAGGTTAGGTTAGGCACCAACCGACTGGTTAGGTTTAGGAAAAAGATTGTGGTTTGGTTTGAAATACATCAGAGGAACTATCACAAATTTCCTGGTAGAAAAATATAAACATTTTATTATTATATTAGCCTAGCTTTTGCGAGATTTAGGGTAATTTTGCGCACTTTCCGGACGTAGCTGTACTCCTTTCTAGCCACAACTGTTAGTTATTACGAAAAGGTAAGTTCTGCCTATGCAGTAGGCTATGGCATAGATTTTGTGTGGATTACAAAGGTTAGCAAACCTAAAAGAAGCCACATATTAATTAAAATGTTGCGGGACATTTACGATTTGTTCATGTTGTTTCTATGTACTTATGTTTTAGGGAAAAAGAGTGACAACCCTCTGTCACCTGACTACGTTCCTTCAATCTTCAATCATGTTCCATCCCCGGAGAAGAGAAAAAGAAGAATGAGGTTAGATGTATTCATAAATATATGGATACTGAAGTTCAGGGGAGCTTTCCGTTTCACTTGTAAAGGTTGTAAAAATAACTCTGGGAGCATTATATGGATCACTAATGTTTAATCGATCAAATTGGCTCTATAGCTGCCTATGTCCTTGTAATTAAAGTGCATAGTGAACTTGGACGGGTTGAAATCCGTGCTGGCGCCGTTCATTTTTGCCTCTACTTTCCTGCCAAAATGGCAGCGTAAACAGTGAAGTCGCGTGACGCCCGCAAGCCCTATCTATCGATCCATATTGAAAAAAACAAAAACAATAGTGGTAGGATGATTTTACAGTGCAAAACACCTCATCAAATGGTCCTACCAGTCAACAATAAACGAGTTGGATGATTTTTCAGTGCAAAATAGCTAATAAATTGTCCTACCAGTCTAAAATAAACAGGTAGGATTTTACAATGCAAAATAGGCAACAAAATAAATAAATTAAAACTACCAGCCAAACTAGTTGTAAGAACCGAAGAACAGTCCCTGAAATTCGTTTTTGCTGGTTGGGATGTCTGTGTTTGAAATGTTTACTATATTTGTTCTGGATGGTACAATGTATAGTGAAAAATATATCTGTTAACATACTCTGAGTTCAAACCACATTTCTGTGTTGACCTATTCAGGACGATTTGTTTAGTCAACCCTGAGTAAAGCTTGCGCTAAAAATCCATCATCAATGGAAAATTGACACTTTTCATCATGGCAAAAGGAGAAAAAAATACTCAAACCGCCTAGTGGAATCCGAATTATTGACTGCTTAAAGCGAAAATAAACCGATATTTCCTTTTTTTTATACCATAGCAGCAGCAAAATAATGTGAGTTGGCATAGCAAAATATGCATTGACCAGGTACGCTCCCTTTGCCGGTAGTTTGATTGAAAGGTGATCTGAACAATCATAACGCCAATATATTATGTGCCAGACAATGCTGAAAACATCAGTTTCTCTTGTATAAAAAAGCTAATAATAACCACAATGCATTATTTTTATTTTACAAATTACAATCATTAAATTAATTATATATCATATAACCTGCTAAGCATTGCATTTTGGAAATATCAAATGTACATCATATTTACAGAGTCAGATGTGATCTACAAGGCGTTTCCATGGATATTACCAGAGAGATGGCAACAGAATCATTAATGGAGGATACCACTACAGAGGAAAGCACTATGGTCACTGAAATGGGTATGTGTCATGTTTTTTGAAACAGGAATCTCTCAAACTGCACAGGGCTGGCAGGAAATAATAACAAAAAGTAGTTCGCCCCCTCCCCCCACACACACACTTTTGCATCAAAGTGAATGCACTCCAGATGGTAGTCACACTTCACAAAAAATGTCACACCATAGCATCCCAGTTATCCCCATCGTCCTATAACTTAGTAATAGTAGGCCTACTCGGGATTACGTTTGAGACTGTAGGTGTCACCACTGTGCTTCTGGAGGTATTGACAACCTGCTGTAGCTGTATTGGTCTGGGCACTTTATTTCTAAAAGTCCATAGCTTTTGTCGTAGCCGCTCTGAAGAACATTCCTGTCAGGAGATATACAAGAATGGTGGGCGTTGGGATTAAAAACAAAGCCACACATATTGACTTGGCTTCCTGTGACTTGTATATTGGGCTGCCACAACTGGCACAAGCTCCAGGCCTCTTCATTGCTGTGGTTAGCAGTGTCTTCTTCTTCTTCAGCTTGCTGGTGGCAAGCTGCTCGTTAGTCTGCTTTTCTGGGGTATATCCTGTTGAAAGAGGATGAAGTAAGACAAACCTAACCCTCTGTTGACATCCTGAATATGTGACTGTCAAGCTCGTGGGAGCAACTTCCGGGTCACAACATAAAAATCTATGCAAAATTGAGAAAGAAGATTTCCACACACTATTTTAATTCCCGATTTCCATGTTTAAGCACATCAAAGAATATCAGATAACGGGTCGTTTTTTCGTTTTACGTTTTCTATTATCAAAACGGAAAATGGGTCGTTTTTTGTTTTCCTACTTCTAAATGGTAGTCGGGAAACAGCTCGTTTCCCAATTTCGGTTTTCCAATTTCAAAACGAAAATCCATTGGCCGCAAAGTACACGGACCGAGAGCGTACACAATGCCAGATGTGTCTCTGATTCAAACTTTGAGACCATCATGGCATTGTAGCATTCTATCTAGTCTTTTGTCAGGACTGTAAAGAAAGTGCTTGGCTGTGGTGGCAAAGGGAGTACTGGAAATTCATCAATAGGTTTTAATAGGGAGGATCTAGGCCAAGTGTCCAATAATGGGAGCTACACACACACACATTTGGGGGCCGAGCAGCGATGCTGCAAAGCCACCTTAAGTGTTTCTACCTTTTCTTATTGGGTGTGCCTGCGTCAGAAAGGCACACACTTATCTCACATATATTTATTATTGGTTGTTATTATTTTCCCACCCCTAAAAAAAACATGAATATTTACACTACATAGACAATGTCGGTGTCAAAATGTCTTAGTCTTAGTACCGATTGCATTGCTTGTATTCGCTTGACGTTTGACGGTTTAGGTATAGGCCTAGTTAAGGTTTTTGTGGAGAAAGGTGAAGCTAACGGTGGCTAACTAGCTAGCCACAGTCACAAACGTATCTAACGTCACAACGTCACAAACCCGCTACCTAAACCAGCAAGACAGCTGCAGAAAAGCCACAGGCAAAGAGGCCAGGGTGATAACTAGGATCAGATGGCTGAGCGGTTAGGGAATCGGGCTATGAAGCACAAGGTTGCCGGTTCGATTCTGGCCGTGGAAAATGACATTGTGTCCTTGGGCAAGGCACTTCACCCTACTTGCCTCTGGGGGAATGTCCCTGTACTTACTGTAAGTCGCTCTGGATAAGAGCGTCTGCTAAAATGACTACATGAATGTGACTATTTACTCATTGGGTGTGCTTGCCTTTGGCAAGAGCACAACCGTTCGCTCTCATACATATATATTATTATTTATTTTCCCACCCCTAAGGATCCCTCAATATTTGGACTACATAGACAACGTGGGTGTCAAAAGGTTCGTCTTGGTAGCGATTGCGTTGCTAGTATTGGGATTTAGGTTCCGTTGCACTGTTAAGGCTTGAATTAAGTTTTTGTGGCAAAAAGTTCCTTGTGCGGCCAAAGGGAACTCAGTGCTAGCCTAACGTCACAACGTCAATGATGCATAGATACGACCAGAGAACGTTCTAGTAAGAAAATATCAGCAAGCCCTCAGCATTACCGTAGCTAAAAGTCTAACAAAATGAAAGTTGAGGCTACTTTTCGCTAAGTACCTACAGACATGTCTTAATCTGCTGGACAAGTGAGTTCCCCTTCGTTCTTTTGGTGAGCAGTCTCACGAGCCCTACTTACCTGGCGTCATGGAGCCGAGCAGTTAAATAGTTATTTAGCACCAGCGTTGTTAGCTACTGCATCCCTGTGTTTGCGCTCAGTGTGCGAATTATACAACGGAACGAAGTTCACCCCTGCAGCCGCCCCAACCAAGTCAACGGCAATGGCACACACAAACGCACTACTAAAACTACAAACACTATTGTAGTCAAAAAAGTTGATCTTTACAAAACTACCCGAGGAACATATCTGACTGTTCATCACAAAATACGGTAGTTGGAAATCTCCAGATTCTGACAAACAATGAGACAGATAAATTAAGCTATCTTGCTTGATACAGAGCTAGCGATAGCTATCTTTTAAGTTGGTGGGTGGTTAACCATGTTTCTATCATTAACATTGTGAATATTCTACAGCTAATTGCCATTACAATTACATTTGTGACAGATTTCTTTTGGGTATTAGATAACTAACTTGCCTTTCTTTAACTTTCTCATGACGCGGAACTTACCGCTACGTAGCTACACTGAGGTGATTGATCCAGCACACTGCCTGGTCACTCGCGCTGTTTCTTGAGTTGTATTGGGAACTTGTCACTCGCGTTGTGTTTATTGAGTGAATTTTGACTAGATGGCAGTCAGTGTAATACTGTGTGTGATATTCCCTGCCATAAAGTCAAAATGTCTATGTATCGCCAACCTGTTACTGAATGAATATGGTAAATATATTGTAATATTTACGATTACAGGTAAGAACGATATATAAATGTATCGACCCCCCCCGACCTGTGGTTTTTACCTCTTTTGGGGAGGTCCGAGCCTTAATCATGATCAGACCCCCCAAACCCCCCCGTAATTCGCACACTGATCACATATCCTACCTTTATATAACTGCAGAACACATTGTATAACTAAATATATTTCTTTAATACTATGCATATATCATCATATGTCAAAAACTGGAAATACAGTCGTTAAGCTCCCGCGCAATCGCTACTCTACGTCCTCGTTATCAGTCCAGATTTCAATAGACTACTGTTCATAACGGTATCACTGGCACAGTTGACGCCACTCACACTTTTTTTTTTAATTAGTGATCCACCGGCCACCAAATAATGTGGATTTCAGGCCTCCGCCAATAGGCTAACAGTGTCTGAGAAGTTGTCATGCGCCATGATTCACCGTAAAGAACAATTGCATGCCAGGGTCATTAATATACTGGATTAGCATTCATGAGGTGCTTTGCATTGACCATTTATGGTTAAAAATGGGCGAGTTCAGGGCGGGGTAAAATGCAGATTCACGTACGCACACTTGTCTGTGATTTACCGTGAACCAGCGTACGCAAGCTTTTTGTGCATACGCAACGTTTATACATGAGGCCCCTGGTCCTTTGTCTTAAATTGAGCAGTTGCTGGATACCTAGATTTAACTTTGCCATTGCATCAAGTAAATATGACTTGTCAACGTAGTCAATTGTATAGACCAATTATTTGTTTGTAAACATTCGGGATGCGCGCGCAATGTGGTTGCAGAAAACCGGGAAAGGATAGCCTTTATAATGGCTAGAGAAGTACACAGATTATACAAATAGTTCGATTTAAAAAGACCAAAAAGGTTGAGGAGGACAGCCTTTAAGAGAGAAAGCGATTCCCCATTGATCTGTCACATCCGAATTTTGATTTGGGTTACGAAAGTCTTGAAATTTGAGTGAGAATGTCACCCGGTAGACCGCATAGTCTTAGGCGGCAGCCATGTCTTCACGTCATGTCACAAAGTTAATAATTTTACAGTTTTACAGTCAATTATACACCTAAAAAGTCGAGTAGGGCAGCTTTCAAGAGATATGGGAATTCTGCTTTTAGCCAGCTGGTCCGATTATTTTTGTGATTTGTGTAAAACTGGCAATCTGAGTGAGACTGTGTCCCCGTTACACTGTTTTGACCTTGTTAGCCTCAGTCAGACTCAGGTCGCCCATTCTACACTATAAACATCAGGGAGGCTGCCTTTTGTAGATACAAGCCTACTGAAGATAGCCAGCATCTCGGATTTCTTTAACAAAGCCTGTTTCATTCATCATTTGCCTGAGAAAGCGACCTCCCTTAGCTTTCCAGTTTGACCCAGAATCTGATCCAGATGGAGAAGCACCTGAAGATGGAGAAGCACCTGAACAAGTTGCAAGTCAGCGGCTACAGCAGAACTTCTCCGAATGGTTAGTTTTAAATATTGTGTCTATATACGGTACTTTAGTTGATTTGTTTATGTATGCTGTTAGTTATTATCATGTAGCTAACGCTAGCCTACGTTGTTGGCTTTTCATGTTGCTCTGATTTGTTATTGTTCCAAAGCTGTATTAGCATGTATTTCAGTCATATCAGTAATCTTTGTAGTTTACAGAAGACTACTCAGGCTCATTTTTATTGACAAGTTCTCCATGACCACTATTGAAGTCATGTTACACATTATCCATGATTTACTCCTGAAGATTTACCTCTACTCAACACCTGCCATATAAAAATAAAATATCAGCTAGACACGAACCAGCGCCACTATTCAGACATTATTACATGTACGTTTTTGGCTAGGTGCCGTTGTGGAAAATGTGCTACCATGCCCACAGAATCTGAGAATATTTGCTGCTTGGAGATACCTCAGGTAGCATTCTCACCACCAAATAGGAACCTCGTCGTTATGATCAGTGACCTATGCACTTCTGTAAAGCTCTCTTGGAAGTCGCTGTCTGCTAAATCAATAAATGTGAATGTAACCTACTTTGTCTTTTCATTTGACAACTAATTATACTGACACCTACCATTTCTAATTCTTATTAGGTTACTAGAAGACTACGTGAGGTCGAAGAACAGCTCATATGCAGGGTTGACCACCCTGGATTTGAGCCTGTCTGCCTCAATGTGTACTCTGCAGAATGCCAGCCTAATACACAGAGCTGACTATGGTCCTCTACGTATGAGAGGAATACACAAGTAAGTTGTGCTTTGTTACAGAAGTTAATACAAAAAAAAGTATTGTCTTCAGTCTTGACTGTTTATTCTACCCACAAATCTTGTGCCTAATATTCATTCAATAGTGTAGACAGATTTATTTACATCAGAGGGGGGACAAACTAGAACATTATTACAAAACAAGCATTGAAGATGATCCTTAGAAGCATATGAATATTAGTTTAGATAACAATAACACAAACCAACGATAAATCTCTGCTGGACTAAATATCATAATCAATTCTTCAGTCGCTACAGGTATCTCTCCTATCGTTCAGTTGTGAGTTGGTGCTGGGGCCTCCTTGGAAGCAGAATCCGGGTCGTTATTCCAGCTTGTGTGGTTCTCCGCATCCGCTCAGAGTTTCCGGATGATGAAGGCCACTACGTAGGGTTTAAACACCCCCCCGTTTGAACCTTGAAACATAGCTGGCAATGACTTCCTCCTTGTCCGTCTTCTCATACTGCGCTGATAGGTGCTCTGGGACAGGGATGGCCAACAGTGCATCACTGTATGGCGTAGGGTTGACAAAGACTTTGTCAAAAATGAGGTCCATCATGTCAGCAACATAACCTGTACAGAAAACACAAGCACAATTATTATTATTTATTTTCTCTTTTTTACTATGTTTTTTTAAATTTGATTGATTTTGCATCAAGATAAAAACTTTTTAGAATTCCAAAATATGTGTCGTTTGAATTGATTTGAAGCCTTACCAAAGGTCGGCTGTGTCTTTTGAGGTTTAGCTATGCACTCTCCCTTCCTAGCCTTTGGAAAGGAGATTCTGAACAGAGGTACACCTTCCTTCGTTTCGGCCTGTTGTCGGTTCGCATTTTCATTGTAATGCATAGCAGCCAGGTACAGTCTGGAAGTACAAGATAAAACATGTTCATATTTAGATATTTTAGGCTACAATTACCAAAGGTATTGAGTAAAGAATCATTCTTTTACCTGCACAGCATTCCAATAAAATTAAAGACAACATTCTTTGGGGCAAAACGAAGGATGACGGCATGGTAAGCCTCCAACGATGATGTTTGGTGGTGGGGGCTCAGTTTTGCAACATCCTTCAGCGTTCTTTTGTTAGTCAGCAACTTGTCCAACTTGTAGAAAGCTGTAGTTTCTGCGGACAATTTGAAAGAATCATCTTATAAAACAGTACAGAATATTACAACAATGATCTATGGTAAATTTCCAAAAGTGAAACAATAGCTATGTGTAGTTGTCTGTTTACAGTTTAGACATTTATCCTGTATATTGATGAAATACCTGCTTGGAGCCATTTACTCTTGTCAGTTGTCTTGCGGATTGCATGCTCGCACTTGGGGTAAAGAGGATCGTCGTGTGTGGATATCTTGCACATGGTTCAGGATCGCGGTCCACTTTGCGATTCTTTCTGGCCCGGAGGTTGAGCCAGCTGCAGTCCAGTATATGTGGTTGTTGATTCTTTTCATCCACTTTTTGAGTTTCTCACAGTCTTTCAGCTTACTGGTTGCATCCAGTTTCTTTGAAATTCCTACAATGAAAGCAAAATACATTCCACTTACTTAGGATACTCAAACTGAGTGATATTTAGCAACTCTATTGTAGTATTTCATTAACAATTTCAAAGCATTGACTTTGGACGTCAATCAGATTCCATATTGGCAAAGAAAATATACCTTTTGCCATGTGCCAGACATCGTAGTAATGGGTTATGTTTCTCTCCCTGAGGAACTTCTGTACTTGTGGATGACGATCAGTGACAATGCAATCAAAGTTGACGCCACGCGACTCCAGTAATGCTAGACTCCTCGTCAGGCCCTCTTTTTCCATGTGGTAGCTACCACCAACCTCGTTGCTCTATTAACACAGAAAAACAATATATTAAAAGAATATACATTATGGACTTTGACTTTCAAATTACAACCAATAACCCCTTTACAAAATCAATTTAGAAAACTCACCTGAACCAACTGACTGTCCACAACGGTGTTAGTAGGGAGATCCATCATTGTATAACTCCCATACTTTGCGGAGTCGCCTGTTTTTGTTCAAATAGTGACATTAGTAATGAGTTCACTATTCAATACTTTGGTATTATGTTTGGCATTTTATCAAATAATATCTAACCCCTGTTTAAAATACACTATTATAGTAAAGTATCAATACCTGGAGAGTCAGCTCTCATGTCACCGCCAAGTATCACTTTTTCCGCCTGACTTAGCCGCTGCAGATACACATCCTGTGTGACTTTCCAGTGGTGAATTACTGCCGCTTCAATGAAAGCTCTGGCATGGCGGCGAAATGTTTCATACCAAAACAACTGTAGCTTCATTGCCTTGAAGACCTGTTGGTGTGAGGGGCAAAATAATACATGTAACTTGATCTAAATTGAAGTAATACACAATCAAAGTAACTACAGTTGTACATCATTTACCTTTTCAATTTGTATGAAAGATGCACCACTCAGGTACACGGCGGCAGAAAGGTGCAGATTTCCAGCTGGCGTGCTCCCAAGGATAGGCTGGCTATTCCAGTGTCTTCTAAATGTGCAATGGGGGCACCGCTGCTTCACAGACAGGAATGTCCCCACCTTTGGGTCTTCACATCACATGCCCGCGTGCAGACTGGACAGACATTAACCCTTGTGTGGTGTTCATATTTTAGTTACTCAGCCAGTGTTCGTGGGTCTACAATCAAACAATTTTAAGTTAAAATACTCAACAGATGTTTACTTCTTCTCAATCAAAAGCAATATAAACAGCATATAGTGTTTTATAAAATGTGATAAAACAACAAATTTACAAATGAAGGAAGGTTTTTCATAACTATAGATTTTTATTTAGGCTATTTGAACTTCATTAGAAATTTAACCAATTCAGGTCAGCTTACACAACACAAGCTGAACACACAGTAACCATGTCAGTCTAGACAACACATTAGCCCCATTGAACGCATTGTCTTTTCATACCAGCCTATACAACACATGAGGGGCAGAGTTTTACTGTGTGTGTGTTGCATATGTACTTCTTGCACTTGATGCATGTATATTGTGTTTTTCTATCCATCTTGGGTCCACACACTTCGCAGCGCTTCTTTTTGTTGCTGCTGGCCGCAACCTAGAATAAGGAAAATATCAGGAATTTTACTTAACACGTAACATTTACTTAACACCTCTCTCTCTCGCACACACACAAGGTATGAGTGTCAGACATACTGCAACAGCATCACACACTTACTTCAGGCTCTGCAGATGGTGGTTCTGTAGGTCGGGTGGATGGGGCACTAGCATTCTCCACCTGAATCCTCCTCATGATGGCTGCAGAGGCTGGGGTTTTTGGAACATGTTGTCTTCTCTGGATTTGAGGTGTCACCAGTGCCTTTCCCAGTTCCTCGAGAAAGAGGCGTCTCCTCTGGAGCTTACTTCTGTTCCACTCTGGGTTCATTGCCATCCAGATGACACAGGAGTTGTACGCAGAGATGTCCAACATGTCAAAGAATATCACCAGTGGCCAGCATAGGGTCCTCCTTTTGCAGCTGTAGGCAGTCACCAGCTTGTCCATGTTGTCCACCCCTCCTTTTGAGGCATTATAATCCATGATGATCTCTGGTTTTTGATGCTCCTGGCCACAGATTCTGTCATCCCTGTGCAGTGTACTCATCAGTACCACATTCTTGCCTTTCTTTGGCACATAGGATACCAGGGACGTGTCAACCGTGAACACAAATTTGGACGAGTTGACAGGCCTGTTCTTTGTAGTCAGCAGTTGGGGTGGGAGCTCAGGCTTGTTTTTCCGTATTGTTCCCACCATGGTCAGCTTCCTCTTTAGGAGCTCCTGTCCCAGCTTGTACGAGGTAAAAAAATTGCCGCATGTGATGTTGTGTCCACTGAGTCCCTGAGTCATGTCCAGGACAACTCTCATTCCTTGATTTTTTTCAGGGGCTCCTCCATCAGGTTTTCCTGTGTATACTTGTAAGTTCCAAGCATATGAGGAAGTGGCATCACAGGCAGCCCAGATCTTTATGCCATATTTTGCAGGTTTAGATGGTATATACTGCCTAAAGGGGCAGCACCCCCTAAATGGCATCAGCTGCTCATCGATGGTAACATTCGGCCCAGGGTTGTAAAACAGGGGGAGGCGTTGCACCCACTTGTCCCACACTGTCCTGATGGCAGCTAGCTTGTCTCTCTGCCGTCGAGCTGGTCTGTCGTCTCGGTTATCAAACCGGATAACCCTAGAAATTATGTGGAAGTTTTCCAGGGACATTGTTGCCCGGAAGATTTCTCTGCCCGTTTCTGCATCCCACAGGGATTCTGTGGATTCCCCTTTGGACTTGAAAACTCCCGCAAGGATGAGAACCCCAAAGTAGGCATGTAGGTGGGTTTGGTCCATCTCCTTCCACCTTTCTCCAAACACACGCCTTCCTTCCAAATTAGTGGAATCCAGAATAATTTTCTGGATTGAATCCGTGATGAAAAGCTCAAATGCAGACTTGGTGTCCTGCACATGAGTTACTGCCATCCGTGTTGGCCCTGGTAGCATCCTTATGACATTGGCAGCCATGCGGGGTGGCTCATTTTTTGGGCAAGAAGACCATTCAATTTCATATTTTTTTGACATCCATATTTCTCCCCTTTCTATATGATGACGGTCTTGTTCTGGTCCTTGTGCTGGCTGCTGATGAGCTGGTCCTTGTGCTGGCTGCTGATGAGCTGGTCCTTGTGCTGGCTGCTGATGAGCTGGTCCTTGTGCTGGCTGCTGATGGGCTGGTCCTGTGGCTCGTCTTCGTTTTTGGAGTGGCTGATGGATCAATCTCGTCCTCTTCTTCAAAGTCACTATCAGACTCTGAATTTTCAGAAATGTGATCCTCACATTCTGAAATCTCTTCCTCTACTTCGTCACAAGCTTCTCTCTCTTCCAAAATCAGTTGCATTGCCCTCTGAGCAGACAATCTTTTGGCCATCTTGATCAGTTGTGATAAGGAACCACACTGGCAAAGCTATATTTATATTGTCCCGCCCCCAATTTGCAGCTGGGATAGAGTATGAGCAAATAAATATTGGTTCCCGCAAGACAGAGGGTAAAATGTGCGGGAATGTGAGAGCAGACAGGTGCGGTGCTTGATTTTGTCAACAATGTTGCAACCTTGTGCGGGAACGGCAGGGGCAGAAACACAAAACTCACACTCTCTCTCACACACACACACACACTAACAGCAGGCCCAGACAGGCGGAGGACAGAGTGAAGGTACACAGGACCTACAATTTCCACACTCTTATTAGCCCTGGGTCCAGTGGACCCGAACATCCTGTATGTAATATAAATGTGTAGGGGGGGTGTACGGTGTGTGGTCATTGAAAATGTGTTCTGATGTATGTTCTTCACAGAAAATGAGCCAAGGCCAATGAGTCTGAGTTTGAAAAAATAATTTATTGTGTCATTTTTCTTTTGATAAAAAGTGAAAACGGGTCCCACAGACCCGAACACCACACAAGGGTTAAACAGCTCCATGATGCAGTTCTCGTACACTATGTACTTTTTGCTGTTGTGGGTGGTAGTGGCTGAAGCTTCTCTGTATCAAACGACAAAGAAAGGCAAACTTATTGAGTTAAACAGATTGAGCTTTCATCTGGACTGAACTATCAACGTTTGCAGCTGGTTTAAACATCTTTATGCACATAAACCATCCTAAAAGTAATGCTATACAACAGTCTCACTGAGACTAATCATATATGTTACAATGTCATACCATTTATAGAAATTAACTTTATAAATAATAGTTCTCACGGGCCAAACATATATCCTTACACTCAGTAACTTACTACTTTAGTGTAGAGTCTAACGATGTTGTGATGGAGTCTGCAGGATCATAAGTGGAATCATGTCCCTTTGAAGCTTCCGCTAAAGAGCTGCCCTCCAATGGATTGTCCTCCAGCTCTTCATCAAGGTCTAGATGAGGTCTTTTGGGTGGTCTCTTTATAGGTGTCGATGACAGGCACAAAGGGTCTGCATTGGACGTCCCAACACCAACATCTTTGCAGGACACAGTTGCCTGGACACCTGGGAACAGAAATAGTTTTACTAAGGCAAGTTTAACCCTGTAAGACCCTGTGTTGTAAAATTACAACATCACTTTAAGCTTTTCAATTGCTAATTTCTTTTTTGTAAAATACCAAATGTATCCAATAACATTGCAAGGCAAGACAATAGGACCCATTGGTTATGTAAACGTGGTCGTTCCAAAAAAATCTTATTTGCAAATGTATTTTTTGGAGAGCTAAAAGTGATTTTGAAATTATAGGGTTGGGTCTTACAGGGCTAATGAAACAACACACAATGAAAGCAAAGAGAAATGCCAGAATGCTTAATAACTACATCAAAAGTAAATTTACTGATGGTGGCAAGTACCTTTACTTCTAAAGTGGGACTGCAGAGTCTTCAAGGATAGCTGTGTGCCTACAGTATGTGTTTCCACGAGGTCTGTCTGGCAGGCCTTTGAGAGAGGCAGTGGATTGGAAGCACTTGATGTGCTGGCCTGTGTAGAGCCAACAAATAAAGAGACAACAATAAATAGTTGTATATATTCCAGGTGCAAGAATATAGAAGCTAAGCATGTTTAGTCTCATCTGATCACCCTGGTTTGCAAATGTGCACACTCAGTCATTTAAATGAGGGGAAAGGCAGATATCGCATGCGCCATTACAACAACAGCAGAACGGCTATCCAAACAACAAAGAAGGGTACAACACTCGCATTACAGTGTGTATTTACACACATACTTTCCGGATTTTAAATCGAACTTTTTTGATAGTTTGGCTGGTCCTGCGATTTATAGTCCTGTGCGACTGATGCGATGTATACTCCAGAGCGATTTATATTCCGGAAAATACGGTATTTGATGCCATCTACCTTTACATTAGCAACAGTAACTGGGCTGTTAGCTGCAGAGCTGATGTTACAGCCACATTCTAAGGGTAGCAAGCTAGGTAACCATATACAGTAAAAGTAACACAATTATAACGTTAGTTGACTTACTTGTCCGAGGTTTGTAGCTGGACCAAAGACAGTTGGTACTGATCCAGTCTTCAATATCAGACGGCCAGCAAGGCCAACTTTGTATTGCCCCAAGTTGTGGAAACAGTCGTCGCTGAAATGTTTGGCGCAGACATGCAAAACTTTGGGAAGTTGTGTCGGCGCATTTCCAGCGAAAATAAAATTAAGATACTGATTGTTTAGAGGCTCGGATGAAGGAACTACAAAAAGACTTGTGTGTTGATTTGTACATCCAAGCACTGAGCAACTGTTATGCTTCGTTCGTTTGCTAGCCATGATGTCTGAAAAAACGATATTGCACTCGCCCTTGCACGATCGTAGCTCAGTTCCTCATGGGCGGACCAGATTATCTGGGCGGGCACAGCAGAGAGAAGGGCGGTAGCCTGGCTCCTTGCGACGTCACAAGGAGGATATTTTCAAACCGAGCATTTGAGCCTTCATTTTCTCAAAGGCGGAGAAGAACACCTAAACCTATCGAAAATTCTAGCCACTGGGGGACCAAAGGCAGGCTAGGGGAACTTATATTAATGTTAAATAACCTCCTAATGTGAAGTTTTCATGTCATGTGACCTTTAAAGGTATCGGGGTCAAGTGACTTTTGTGCATGGACAAATGAAACGGCAGGGCTCTCAAGTTTTGAAGACAGGCAAGAGTGACATTCTCGGGGCAAATGTTCGTCTCGCACTGGGTACGAACCTGCCACCTCTGACATCCCAAGTGCCCCCACTACCAACTACGCCAACGAAAAGCTAGTTTTCTAACAGCAGTCAAGTTGTCATTGTTTGTGTCAAACAAGTTGTGAATTTGTTGTAACATTAAAACAGGAGATCATGACTTTAGCCTACTCTGCTCGAGCTCCAGTGGTTTGCTCTGTAGGTGAACGAAACTTTCGGAAGACGTAGCAGAATCACGTGAAAAATTACAGGATATGCAGGACACTTGAGAGCCCTGGAAACGTAAATGTACAAGTGCCTCAAAAAGTTAATGTCAAGCCCTGAAATCCAGTGATGACATGTCATTATATGCTTCCTGAAGTTTGCGCAGGGTTTCCTTTTTGTAGCTGCATACAGTAGCTAGCCATTTCTAGCTCTGCTTCACAATATTGCTGCCTATAGTGTTAAGCAGGGCAGGACTTACGGCGGTGGAGGCCGGAGATTTCTGCGGAGAATTTGAGTTTAGCAAGTTCTTCGACAAAAGGACACGCCATATCTGGCACATTCAGATGGCAGGTTTCGCTCTTAGAATAGGACAAACTCAGGGTTAGTTGAATAAAACCTTCTCGCAAGCAGGTTATAGCTTCACGGAGTAGCCCATTTTGCGGGAGTAGCTAAATGACTGAGAGAAACGCTGAACTGGCTCTTTGAAACCGTAAACCCAGTTTTCATCAACTCTTGAGTCAAGTAGCCTAACTCGTAAGTTTTGAAACACCCCCGATAACGTTTTTAAACGTTTGATTAAAGCATATCAAGTTAATTGTGCCTTTTTGGGGAAATAAAGTTTACTTTTGACACCAAAACAAAAAGTAGCCTAGCTATGGTCTCGAGTCTTGACTTTTATTTTGAAATTTGTGAAGAAATTAACCGGATATTCGATTTTAAGACTGGCGTCACACTAGGCAGCCGGAAATGGGCAAACGAAAATAGTTATCATGGTATCGGCTTGTGAAATGTGAATGTGTTTCCCGAGTCCTGACAGGTTTCTCTGCCACGTTATCAGGAAGACGCGCGCAACTAGGGGGCAGAAAACAGCATTCTGCAAGGCATATAGCTGAGCCAAACGCAAACGCAGATATGACAAGGAGTTGTTGTGCAGTAAACTGCACCAACCGCCAAAAAGATGGATGGAAAATGTTCAATATTCCGAGGAAATCAAATGCATTTTCTAAGAACAGAAGAAGATTATGGATTCAGGCCATTAAAAGGGCGGATTGGGGTCCCGGTGGTCCTAAAGGCAGCGAGAGTCTGTGCAGCGCTCACTTCATGTCTGGTTAGTTTCTGTTAGTAAACATTAACTAGAAAGATAATGAGGAGCCTATGTTAGACAATTAGGCTACACAGGCAGGAGAACAGAGTGGCGGACAGAGATGAGTAGAGAGAAGCTGCAGAAGGAGAGAAAAGTAGAGGAAGGAAGAAAGAAAGAAAAAGGTGATGCTGGTTTCACGTGCTAGTCGGAAGATCCTATTTCCCACTTGTAAAATCATTATGAGGATTATGAGGATGTCATGTTCAAGTGCTTTTGTTGTCAGAGCGATGTTAAAAATGGCGGACCCGAAATTTGTCTGCACCATTATATTGTGGAAATCCTTATTTTAGTCCATTATGCACCTTCTAGAGGAGGAAATGGATGCAACAAATGGTACAAATTCAGTGTACATAGATTACAGATTAAGATTACGTATACAAACAACTGCTAACAGTAGTTGCACTGTTAAAAATAAAGAATGACATACCTTCCACCATAGACATAATAAAGAGTAGACGCCGCATTGGCGGCTGAATGCGAGAAATGCGGTCGACATCTTGGACACGGCAAATTCCTAGTTGCGTAGCATCAGAATAAACAAGATGCCAGCACTGTGCAGCATATTCCTGCTCAAATCGGCGGACAATCGAAAACGGGGCTCGGGGAATTACTTTTCACAAGTAAGATTTAACATTAACATACTATTGGTTGTATTTTGTGAAAAGAATAACCATGTCCTGTATTATAGCTACATGTATGACCTTTGCAGTGAAAATCAGTTCGGAATTCAGTTTGGTAGGCTATGGTTAATTAAATGCACTGACAGCTCATTGCCCCAGCCAAACAGATTACACTGAGTGGAGCGGTTGCCCGTTCCAAGATGGCTGCCCCACGGCTCGTAGGCCAGTAGACAGTAGCGGTCGATGCGGCGTCTACTCTTTATTATGTCTATGCCTTCCACTACGTAGGGGAGAACCGGGGCGAAAGTAACGCGGGACGACAGTAACAAAGCGATTTTCTCAGAGCCCTGACCATAGATGTATATAAAGTCTAGATGTCTTAGGGCGGAGTCTAGAACGTCCGCACATGGCTGCCATCTTGCTACAGTCAACTCGCTCACCCATAACATTGTGTTGGTGCTACATGTAGCCTACTTTTAAATTACCATAACTTGCTAAATTTTCAACCGATTTTTAAACGGTTTAGTTTGTTATCAACGTCAAAGATGTCGATATGCCACTGCATACTTATAATACTTAATAATTATGTAATTAAAAAAAATAGAATAGAAGTCCTGGACCCTAACAAGTGTCCTTAAATATAGTTTTTTTTGCAGTCAACTGTCATACCACCCAGGGGTCCGTTCTCCGTACGTCGCTTATTACATCCGAGATCAAATGACACATCCAAGATGACATCATCTTGGTCATGGTCTGGCTAATTCGGTTCTTCAAACACCCATGTTGTTTATAATTAGTATAGCTGGGTTGAGTTATACGTTGGTCTACATTTAAAACATCGATAGGCTATCTCAAAAAGTATAGGCGAGTAGCATATCGCACTGTGCTTAAGGATCTATCTTGCAATGAGCAATTAATTCGGTTTCATGTTAAATTCTGCTAATTATTCTTGCACCTTCCGCAACAGGGTTGTTGTCGTAAAAACAGACAAGACATGTCTGTGACAGACTTTCTGTATCACCTCTGCTTATAAAGTCGCAATCAAATCTTGTTTACATGAAATAAACTTGCTCCCGAGTGAAGGATTCAAATTATTTGTGTCTATTCCAATATGTAATGATGGTATTCAATGACACAAATCTGTGTTCTAGAAAGAGTGGTCTGGAGTCGCAGAGGTCCGATAATATCAGCTTTAATGCAGCAGTTGGAAATCAACAAGTACAGAGCTCTGGGGTTGTCTAAGTTTCCCTACCCGCAACAGAGTTTGGGCTGGTTCACGAAGTCCAACTGGCTATCTGTCCCTGCCCCAGCATATATTATACAGTGCAGTAAAACAAAAAACACAAGAAGAGGGTTGAGCTTGTTCTCCTGTGCAGCAGGGAGTTGTTCTTGCCTACGCGTCCCACCTGCTCGGGTGCCATCTCCACCCGGTTTCAAGGTTGTTTCTGAAATGGAGAGATTAAGACACAAAGAACAGCATGCTTCCCACACCCAGTGTGAGACCCAATGTTTAAGCCTGAGCACACTTCTAAGTTCATAAGACAGAACTTTAATAAGCACAATGCATAACTTTAATAAACACAATATATTCTTTACGAGCACGTTTAAACTAAAGGACTTGTTGCTATGACAGCAAATCCAGAATGAGCTTCGAAGAACCAAACAATCCAAGATCATGACAAATCGTCAAACAATCAAATCCAGCTAACTGAGTTAGCGATGTACGGAGAACGGGCCCCTGGTTAGCAACCTGTTTTGATTCAAGATGAAAATCATACAGAAACGTGTCTTCAAACAGTTAATGTTAGACAACATGTATTAAGCGATGCTTGTTTTTGTGCTGTTGGTGCTTATTAAGGCTGAACTCCCGGTTTATAAAATAGCAAACCAATTTTGGTTATTTAATTAGCCAAGATAATTTTTTCTTTTTTTCTTATCAGGAGAACCGTCCATGGATTGTGATCATCCAGATTTTGTCCCATCCGTTTTTTCTCATAGCACCCAAGACACCACTGGAAAGGAGGCACGGTCTGTGTTGTGTCATGTAGCTCTTTTTGTCATTTGTGATATTGTAATATGTCTGGGTAGCTTGTTTAGTATCTAAGTGTAACCGGTGTGAATCGGTGAAACTCACTCCTCAAGGTATGTAATGGGCCACCCGCGTCAACGAATAGCTAGCTTTTCTTTGGCGTAGTTGGTAGTGGTGGCGCTTGGGAAGTCGAGAGGTGGCAGGTTCGACTCCCCGTGGGAGTGAACATTGGCCAGATACCTCTGACGGAACTTGCAAGACCACGTCCGTTACATACCCGTCACATAAGCAAAAAGGTTTTATTTGTTTGTCCTTATTTATGTAATTCCATTGTTATCTTAATGTGTTGATAGGATAATTTGCATGTTAATTTGACCATAATCTACTGTTTCTCCTAGATATGAAAGAAAGAGAAGGTGGGATGAAGCTATGGCCCCAGTTTGCAGCCCCACAGGCACAACTGAGGCATCTCTTCTAGAATACTCTGAAGGTATGCCCAAGCTATACTTTTAAGTGTGTTTGTGTTGATTGGTAGGTGGGTGGGTGAGTTGAGTGATGGAGAAACAGACAGATATTTATGGAAGCTCATAGGGGACTACAGGGCTCTCAAGTGTCATGCATTGAGGGTGACAGTCACTCATTTCGGTCTTTTGTTACGCTCTCCCGCCACACATTGTATTTCTCACGCAGAAAAAAAATATTTATAATATATTTAATATGCTGCAGCACCCAACCAAAATTCCTCTGGCCGCGCCACTCTCACTATGGAACCGGCAGGAATCAAGCGTCTCCCCTGGAGTTCTTAGTCGAGCCTGCCACTTATCAGCCAATCAAAAAAAGAAAGGGTCTACACAATATCCAATCGGAAAATAGCACCATTGTATCTGGGTAAGATTTAATGCAACAACCAATGGAAAAAAAGCATATCCTGTAATTTTTCACGTGATTCTGCTACGTCTTCCGAAAGTTTCGTTCACCTACAGAGCAAACCACTGGAGCTCGAGCAGAGTAGGCTAAGTCATGATCTCCTGTTTTAATGTTACAACAAATTCACAACTTGTTTGACACAAACAATGACAACTTGACTGCTGTTAGAAAATGTTTCCCAGATAATTAGCATCAGTTTTTCACGAGTGTCTGTAACTTAACCAACAGTTTTACAGCCTGTTCACTGACAACACCTGCTCAGAACAAGTAGTTCATAGATGTAGCGGGTGTGTATCGGTGAAACTCACTCCTCAGGTAGGCTATGTAACAGGCCACCCGCGTCGACGGATTACTAGCTTTTCATTGGCGTAGTTGGTAGTGGGGTCACTTGGGATGTCAGAGGTGGCAGGTTCGTACCCAGTGCGGGACGAACATAGGCCCCGATACCTCTGACGGAGTTTGCAATACCACGTCTGTTACATAAAATTGGCCTAGTCATATTTTCGTTATTACACGATGACTGACATATTGTCACATTATAAACATATCTTTCCAAATAGGCGTAATCATTTTATTAGCACTAAATACATTTAAGTGTTTTGCTGTTTTGCATAGTCGATGTTATAGGTCACTTTTAAAATAATGTCATATTTTATAATTATATCCTGGCCATGGATGCATTAATCATTGCTGCCTTTCAAAGATGTCAGGTATAAAGCAATTCATTCATTCATTTTGAACCCCTCACGGGGGGGGGGGGGGGGGGGGGGGGATGTCACTCTTGCCTGTCTTCAAAACTTGAGAGCCCTGGGACTATATTCAAATGATAATGCCATTTCAGAAGTGTCGGTGGATGGTAAGCTTTCGTATTACTGCTACCTATCAAATACAATTATACACATGGCCAATCTTCGCTGTGTTTTACCTGTTTATGGGCACAAAATTGGAAGTTTGAACATAACCTAAGAACCTAAGAACATAAGAGAACAATCCCGGGAAAACCTGGACGGGTGGCACCCCTATTGAGAGCCCTGGATTTATTTAGCATTCTAGTTAGCTCCTTGTCCCGTGACAACGGAGCACAGTGACAAGGAGTGACTGACGGCTAATATTAACCAATCAAATATCTGCATTCAAGGCACGTAGCCTGCTGTGTAGTAGGGCTGTCAAAATTGCTCAAAAATGACGTTCGAATATTCCCTTTAAAAAAACATATATTCGAATTTCTGGTTGCGCATTAGGTACGTCAATAACAGGACAAATTAATACAACGAAACATAACTACTTGTATACTGTAGGCAGGCCTAATTTATTTAAGTTTAAACATATTTGACAAATTACCTACACAAAAATAAGTAGCCTAAATGAACTAATGGCCACTCTTTCTTTCTCTCTCTCCCGCACCGTCGCGCTCTCTGCGCATAGCGGTGTAAAATGAACGACAACAATAAACAAATGCTGAGTTCTGATCAAGAGTTTTGTGCAAGCAATTTAAGGTTGCGATTCTTGTCCCAAATATGGCAGGCTTCATTCAGTGATTTAAACAAATATTATTAACATTAACGTTTTACAGTATAGAACCGACATTGAACGCTCCGAGCGAGCTGTGCTGTGGTAAACATCCGAAATATTTCCAGACATCACTCTTTAGATTTTTTGGGGTTACAATCACTTTCTCTGCTGCGGTCAAGCTGGGTTCTGCACTTTCTGCCATCTTCCACGCAAGTCAACTGTCAGCAGTGACTCTCAGGCGTGCGCCCACCCGCAAAGCAGACACGCGCTGCCGCTGCAGTTGTGTTTTATTTATTTATTTTACATTCGAATATTAATTTTCACATTCGAAATTCGGTTTTTAACCACTATTCGAATATGTATTCGAATTTAGAATATTCGTTGACAGCCCTACTGTGTAGTAGGCTAATTGGTGTGCATTTAGTAAGAAATGAAAACAGGTCAGATCATAACGATTATTTGCACTTACACAAATGCTCTCAAATATATTTTGAGGTTGCACAGACATAATTTCGGGAGAATTTGTGACTAAAATGGTTGCAATTTCAAGGCCAGTAAACAATATAGCCTAATTTTCCATTTGTGCAACCATTATTTGAGTCTCAATTAAAATTTAAATGCAATTTCTAACTATTTGAAAAATGGAAATAAAAACGACATTCGACATCTTATTTTTAAAAGACTTGAATGTGCTGTGCAGCGGACAAAATTATAATGCAATAAGATAAATAGCGCCCCCTGTCAATTGCATTTCCATTTTCAAGTCACCACAATCTTTTAAAGGTCACATGACATGAAAACTTTAGGAGGTTATTTAACATTAATATGAGTTCCCCTAGCCTGCCTTTGGTCCCCCAGTGGCTAGAATTTTCGATAGGTGTAAACCAAGCCCTGGGTGTTCTTCTCCGCCTTTGAGAAAATGAAGGCTCAAACGCTCGGTTTGAAAATCTCCTCTTATTGACGTAACAAGGAGCCAGGCTACCGCCCTTCTCTCTGCTGTGCCCGCCCAGATAATCTGGCCCGCCAATGAGGAATTGAGCTACGATTGTGCAAGGGCGAGTGCAATATCGTGTTTTCCTGCAGAGACATCATGCCATTGCTAGCAAACGAACGAAGCATAACAGTTGCTCAGTGCTTGGATGTACAAATCAACACACAAGTCTTTTTGTAGTTGCGTCATCCGAGCCTCTAAACAATCAGTATCTTAATTTTATTTTTGCTGAAAATGCGCGTACACAACTTCTGTTGTAGGCGCATTTGTTTTGTATGTCTGCGCCAAACACTTCAGCCACGACTGTTTCCTCAACTTGAGCTAATACAAAACTGGCCTTGCTGAAATTAAATTCTGGATCAGTACTAACTCTCCTTCGTCCAGCTACTAACCTCGGACAAGTAAGTTAACTAACGCTATATCATTTTGTAGCTTTACTGTAGGCTATATGGTACGTGAGTGTTGTACACTTCTTTGTTATTTGGATAAACGTTCTGCTGTTGGTGTTATGGCGCGCGCGATATCCACCTTTCCCCTCATTGAAATGACTGACTGTGTACCTCTGCAAACCAGGGTTATCAGATGAGAATGGGCAAATTCGAGGTATTTTACAGCAACGGGGTTACAGCCATTGCGATACATCCGTTGTAAACATTAGCGCATGGTGCCGCCCCTCCGCTCCTCATTAGCATTTAAAGCTACAGACACCAAAACAGCGCGTTCTGAGGAAAGCTCCTTGCGGGACTGCTAGTAGTGGCTGTAATTCTGCACCAAGGCTGAATTTCGGGAAAGAGACTTCTGATACAGTATTAGGGGACCACTAAGGCCTATATAAAAGCATCCAAAAACAGCATGTCATGTGACCTTTAAGGAAAATGCAATACGTGAGACACCTCATCAAGGCAGGTCTTCAGTTAAAACGTCACATTTTCTCTGTAGGGCGAACACCTGAAACAACCTATCCGTACCTGACTTTCACAGTCATTGCGTGATGGCAAAGTCTGTAGCCTATCATAGGTCCTCCGTGAGGCTCCGGATGCCTTGGAAAAACTGGATTCCACTCGCCGTAGTGACTTAAGCACAACCAATGCTACAAAGAGCAGCGATACAGACTTTGCCATCATGCAATGACCATGAAAGTGTGGCAAGCCATCTTAACATTTAATCAATACATTTGTGATATCAAGAATTAGAACTTTAGATATTAAGAATTGCATTTTTGATATAAAAAATGAATTGACTAAATGTTAAGATGGCTTGCCATATGAAAGTCAGGGTCATGTAGGTTGCCTATGGTGTGATGAAATGTGACACAAAAATCGCATTAACTATTGATGTCCCTACCAAAGATGATATCAAACTTAACTTATAATGAGTAGGGGCCGATGCCCCAGTACAGCTTTATGTCTAGCAGCACGACTGGCTCCAGTGCACGGTCACACTTTGTTAAACAGTGGCTGTCCATCATAAGTAAACACGCTAGCTACCAGCTAACATTAATTCCTACCCAACTACTTAGTTTTTGGACATCTGTATTTTTCAAACCCTGCATACGGCCATGGTGTTAATGTGTATCTTCTTAATTTCCATTTGATAACATTGCATTCAGCATCTTCCGTTTGTCTTCACCACATAATAGCTGGAACAGTGAGATCTGTGGTTTCATAATTCATGTTTTTAACAACATTTCCGTGTTTCCCACAGAATTAGATTATATTTGTGGTGGTAGGCAGGGGCGGAGCCAGACGTTGTAAACATTAGGGGCTTTGCCCAAACATAGGTCCTAGTATCGGTTTGCCCAATCCCAATGTCCCCCCTAAACCCTAAGTCCTGAACCCTCACAAACTTACTTGACGCCACCTATAAGTGATTGACATACGTTTTCGAGAGCCTGGAGATTTTCAGTTGTCGTTTTTGTGGGTTCGGAGGAAATGTACAGTGCATACGAAAAGTATTCACAGCGCTTCACTTTTTCCACAACATGATGTGTTACAGCCATATTCCAAAATAGAATATATATTTTCTTTCTCAAAATTCTACACACAATACCCCATAATGAAAAAGTGAAAAAGACTTATCGAGCACCGTGTTTGTGTGCAAGACGGCAAGTATAGAAAGCCACAACAAGAATCTTCCTTTAGGGTTTAGTGTATTTTGATCGTAACCTATTGTCTGGGTTCACAGTGACAATTTAAGTAATGTGTAAGATGTAGTTTCATAAAGGGCTGTGGTATCGTGGGAAATTTGGCTATAGCCTCAAGACAACCACAAATACGCGATTAGCCTACACATTTGGGTATTTTCTGGTGTGCCCACGATAACCAGTTGTTTTCGATAAACCCAGGCCATACAAAATGTTGCCTAAATGCCAATAAATTTGTGACTAAAAGCTCCTTTCATCCATGAGCCTGAATAGCTCGCATTGTATAGCAATGGACCAACAATCATGTGTTTTTGCTCTAGTGCGATCGAATCCCACTTCATGCCAGCTTGCAACTGTTTTATTTTCTTAGCCTACAGCAGCAAATATGAGATGCGACTTGAAATTCGCCAATAATGTTGAATGTTGTGTGAATTTGTGATGAATCTGGTGATAGAGGCCAACGGCAGCTGCTGCTGTTAGGTGAAACGCACAGCTCGCATGCTTACGGAAACCAGGTAGTCTGGAAACCAGGGTGATAACACCAGGTGGGGTCTCATTTATAAAGCTTGCGTAAGCACAAAACGGTGCTGAAAATGTGCGTACGCCACTTTCCACGCAAAGGTTGTGATTTATAAAAAACAAACTTGACGGGAGAATGTGCGGTCCTCCACGCAAACTCTGACCCTCCCGTAGGCCTACGCACATTTTGGAAACAGTTGGAATTGGCGACGCAGATGACCGTACTGTAGTCAGACTGCAGAAAGTGAATGTGGGAAGAACATTACTCGTAATATTTATATATTTTGTTTTCCTCACACACGTTTTTTTCACTCGATTTCATCATTATCATGAAGATTAAATCCAGTAGTGTTATTTGCGCTTGTACTGAGTGATAATTGTTCCCTAAACACCTTGTAGGGGAGTCAGGTGGCTGAGCGGTTAGGGAATCGGGCTAGTAATCAGAAGGTTGCTGGTTCGATTCCTGGCCGTGCTATATGACGTTGTGTCCTTGGGCAAGGCACTTCACCCTACTTGCCTCGTGGGGAATGTCCCTGTACTTACTGTAAGTCGCTCTGGATAAGAGCGTCTGCTAAATGACTAAATGTAAATGTACAATCCAACTCAAATTTGTAATAAAAATTCAGCGCTGTATGTCTCACCATCAGATTGTCCACTACGGGATGTAGGAGGGGGAGATGCCCGAGCCCGACTGCATGGAATACAGGATAACATCACATATCCTACCTTTAGATAACTGCAGAACACATTGTAGTATAACTAAATATATTTCTTTAATACTGTGCATATATCATCATATGTCAAAAACTGGAAATACAGTCGCTAAGCTCCCGCGCAATCGCTACACTCTATGTCCTCGTTATCAGTCCAGACTTCAATAGACTACTGTTCAATAACAAAACGCTTTTGTTTTCAAATTGTATCTCGACTCGCGGTATCACTGGCACAGTTGACGCCACTCGCACTGTTTTTTTTATTGGTGATCCACCGGCCACCAAATAATGTTGTTTTCGGGCCTCCGCCAATAGGCTAACAGTGTCTGAGAAGTTGTCATGCGCCATGATTCACCGTAAAAAACAATCGCATGCCAGGGTCATTCATGAGGTGCTTTGCATTGACCATTTATGGTCAAAAATGGGCGTGTTTAGGGCGGGGTAAACTGCAGATTCACGTACGCACACTTGTGGGTAGTCTGTGATTTATAAAGGGAACATTGCTTACAGGTGTGCGTACACACGGTTTTATATATCGGATTTTTTTTTGTCGTACGCCATTTTAGGCTTTTGGGCACACGTACACTTTTAGTAAGAATCCTACGCACAGTTTTATAAATGAGATCCCAGGTGTCCAGCACCTGTGCTAAGGGGATAGCTGTAGAGCTACCTGTATGGGGGGTGACAAGTGGCATCGCACTATGGAGTTAGATTAGTTTCATAATTCAAACAAACGTAACACGATTCACAAATGTATTTCATGATTCATAAATAAATGTAACGCGATTCACAACTGTATTTCGTGATTCACAAATGTAACGCGATTCACAAATAAATGACCCCATTACATTTGTTTGCAACCTGACGAACACGAGTTACAAATCGGAGAACACGAGTTACAAATCGGAGAACACGAGTTACAAATCCCTGCATTTGTGTGTGTGGATTTTTGGAACTTTCCTGACGCGCTTAGATTCACAAATGCATTTTTTTCAAAAAGATATTCTCTGCATCAGATATTCAAATTTTAGCCAATCACATTAACGTGTCTATGTGGACTTCAACAACCTGCCATAATAACGGACAAAATGTGTCCTTCAGATCACGAGCAATGTCGTCTGGTAGCATGTAGGTGAAATATTGCTTGTTAATCTTATTAAACCGATTATCATACGTGATTGAATATTCTTGAGAATGGCAGGATCCATGTTTAGTAATTTTAAGTGTTTCCTAGGCTAACGTTTAGCAAGCTAGCTGTGATTGGCTAAAATTGGAAGAGACATCTGATAGGCTGCAGAGAATATCTTTTAGAAAAAATGCATTAGTCAGACTATGAGTCTGAAACCGCTCCGTTGGGCTGTGAGTATGAGGCGTGTTTCAACCGAACCCTGAAAAAAAAAGCCTCTTCGCTCAATTGGATAGACCTACAACCAATCAGAGCAACGTAGTATGTTAACTTTTAGCGAATCCCGTAGGAAGGACGGCAAAAACATATTTTCCATCGACAAATGCCTTTATCGCGTTTCTGTGTCCCTCTTTCAAAATTAATGCTCTGTCGATGTCTTCTAGAATGTACACATCTCAGTTCTCCAGCGGCAGCCATGTTTGTTGAAAACAAATTCAACCCAAGCACTCTTTGGTGACGTGGTTGATTACGTTACTGTTGATCATCTGTCCATCATCATATAAAGCCCGCCCTGACAGTTTGATTGGTCCGAACAGCTCTTGTTCGGACATAGTTTTTCCCCAACCGAGCGACCCCAGACCCAACTTCCCGACCAAATCTTTTTGTGGGCGGGGCTAAGTTCGGCTGGCTGGCATAGGATTTCCCTATTACAAATTATGATTTATTCTAATGTATTTATAATAATTTTCAACAGTCTAGAAATTAGTTCTACCAGTCATACGTCAGAAACATTCTAACTGCAAACTTGAAAATAAACTTGAGTAATAACAAACATAAACAATATAACTGATATCATACCTTTACTGTATTACGTACTTATTAAATCTTACTGATGTTCAGAGGACATACCTTGATGAGCAGACACTGCATCAGGCACTGTTGGGGGCTCATTGCTACCTGTGTCAGTCATTTCTTTGTTCTTCAGAAAGTTCACATTGTTCAATAATATTATGTTCACCTCACGTCAGCCGTATGTAGAATTCCAATTATTTTTTCTTTTGTACTGTATGTGGAAGTAGGCCAGACATTATTAGAATAATCTGGTGTATATTTGAGATTTTTTGACACAATTTTGAAAAAGTTATTAAGATTTGTGAGGATTAAACTATTTTCAGAGATTAGTGATTTTCTATAATTTAGTTTGAAACTTAATTGAAAAAGTAAAGGCTGAGGAAGTACACCTGACATTGTTAGAATACTCTGGTGTCCGTTTGAGGTTTTATAGTCATAAAAATATTATAAGTAATAATTTTTCAAAATTGTATGGGTAGTTTTTACCCGGCCCCTAACGCGACGATGCAAAGTAGCGTCTTACGAATGTCAAATGTCGAATATGAAACTAACTTCACCTCAGTCATCTTATGACTGAAGTTAGCCAGGATCATGATTTCCACTTAATAGCTTGGCAGAATAACGATACAATGCATTGCGTTACTTATGTTAACTACTCTACAAACCAATTATCATGTGAAACACTTACAGACAAATGGCATGGGTATTTAACATCTTATAAATAAAATGTCTCACATATCGTGAATGCCTGCTAGCTAGCATGCTATTTAGCAAAGCAAAATACAGTCTGTAGAGACTTTACATTAGTCCACTCCCTGGACACGCCCCTGGTTGGCCGTGTTGCGTCTTTGCTCCGCAGCTTCACTCGTTGTAAATCAACCAATCAGCGCACAGCTCATCTATATATTCATGAGCATACCATAAAAGGGAGAAAACCTCTCGTTTTATTCCATGGCTATTTCACAGGGTGCATTAGGGCGCCTAGAACAGCACCCGGGCCATTTTCAGCCCAACCAATGTTACATACCCTATTAGGAGACCTTAAGGAACAGTGTGAAATACCCTATAAAATCAGTAAATTACCCCTTTTATTATGTCCCTTTCCGTTGATTTGAATATTCTGAATATATCCACTGCATATTGCAATCTGTTTCCCCTTGATCTTGAGGTATTACTCCAAAAAGAATCACTTACACTGACTGGTACAGTGTGCTACTTATACAGCAGTTTACAGTTGTACCCGCTATACAAAGAAGCAACGCTTGACGGACTAACAGCGGTAACTAAAGGTGGGCATGGCTACGCAAAAGGTCGTTGTGATCTGACAAATATAGGTACCAAAGCCACTGAGAAGAACTGTCATCACCAACTGCATCACGGGCACTGCACTATCTACACATCTATAATTCCGTGTGTAAATCTGTGTGTGTCACCGACATCATCGCGGGCCTGTGCCCTATCTATAATTCCAGGAATCTGTATATGTGTGCATGTGCCACCAATTGTATCACTGGCCCTGTGCACTATCTATAGTTCAAGTAATCTTTTCACTTACATCCTAAGCACTAGGCCTGTCCCCGACTAAGATTTTCTTTGGTCGACCAAGACTCGACTAAACACTTCTGAAAATCGACTAATCGAAATTTGAAACTTTTTTTCCTATAAATGTCACAATGTTTTTCATCAAACCATTTTGTTTGATGTTTTACCTCACTGTTTTAGGAGATAATATGAAAGAAATACATACGTAAGAAGGGAGATTGACAACTAGACAAACATAAAGGTACAAACATTTTCCAGATCTGACTCAATGTAGCTGCTGGACATTCCAGATTCAGCCACTATAAAAAAAGCTTTTACTAATAATAAGCCTGTGTCACCAGTCTTGTTGTTAGCGATTGCCGATATAATACAAAATGCCTGATTGGTTATTATTTATTATCTCTTACAATGTACAACAAATTTAAAATATTGTTTGTTTAACATGCAAATCATCTCGAGCTCGCTGATCACTGTCTGAAAAAGTGCGGCATGCGAACTTGCGTAGAAGCAGAGTGAGGAACGGTGCAACAGAGAAATATTTTGTTGTCTTGGCCAGAGAAGATAATGTCATTCGATTTGGATCTGATTCTTATAATAGGCATATTCATTTTTCAACCCAGCGCATTAGCATGAGCGAAGTAGGCCAACTTACGGTTTTCAGGTGGTAGGCTACATCATATTCGACATCGAACTATGAAAAAAAAACACATTGTTGGCAGAGTTTGCATTCAACGTTTTTCGAGTCACCCGGTACTTTGTAAATGTACTTTAATGAAATGCTGCCATACCACAGATTTCTTTGCCATTTTGCCAAATAACACCGACAAAGTTAGCCTGGTCCTAACCAGACTCTCGTACATTTCATATGTACTGTATTTTGTCTAAGCGGACCACATTCATGCCGATGCTAATTATTTATATATTTGATGACCCATTCTGCAGGTAACCAATTCGATTTGTTGTTCAAGTTTTATGTCTTGTGCTGTAAAATTATTGTTGTAAAATTACACTGGTGGCATTCCCAGCTAACACAGTTACGTTGCCCTTACGTTGCCGCAACGTCACTCGATGACCAAACATACGTTGCCGCAACGTCTTTGGCGACGTTGCCGGACCGTGCATCTGTGGGACGCCTAGAGGTAACCGCAACGTCATCTTGTGACGTTGCCAGTCCGTAACCGCGACGTCGTGGCAACGTTATTTTCCGACGTTGCCAGTCTGTAACCGCGACCTCCTAGCAACGTTGTTTTGTGACGTTGCCAGTCCGTAACCGCGACGTCATGGCAACGTTATTTCCCGACGTTGCCAGTCTGTAACCGCGACCTCCTAGCAACGTTGTTTTGTGACGTTGCCAGTCCGTAACCGCGACCTCCTAGCAACGTAATTTTGTGACGTTGCTAGTCCGTAACTGCGACGTTAATTAAGTAACCTATATTTCTCAATTCTATTGCTTATATTGGGGCGGTTCATATGCAGACCTCATTTGCCCAAAATGCTACTTGTTCTTGTATAATAGGCTATTTGTTGTAATATGCTTGTTAATATGTTTACATGGTAGCCAACTTTAGGAGGACTATGTTTGTGTGATGTGTAGCCTAACTCAAGCTAATCATAAACAAGGCAGCATTTCCATGTAACATTTTATTTCAAACAAAGTGCCAAACAGTGAATTAAAATCTTCTGCCAGTCCCCGCTACAGGTCCTGTCTGATGGCCCTGACAATGAAGCACAAAATAAGTTAGTGTTCTATCAACATAATTGCACGTGTAAAAAGGGGCTATACAAGTCATAAAAAAATCACATCTAAAATAATATACATCATCAAAAAAATTTGATTCTAGATTTTTGTCACATAGCCATGTGAAAGGTTGGATATGGAAGCTGCAATCATTACATTTACATTTAGTCATTTAGCAGACGCTCTTCTCCAGAGCGACTTACAGTAAGTACAGGGACATTCTCCCCGAAGCAAGTAGGGTGAAGTGTCTTGCCTAAGGACACAACGTCATTTGGCATGGCCGGGAATCATGGCAATCATGATTCATTCACCTAGCTTGTTTTGAATGGGCTGCCGGGGTGTGTTTGAGTGTCTCCTCTATCAGGAGCTCCACAGCTTTCTCTCCCAGTCCCGTCTTCCACTTCATCACAGCGTCTGCAATTAGAAGTCTTGAACTTATTGTCAGCACCAATGTGAACGTTGAACGCTGCGTGTAAGCCATAGTTCATGGCATCTCCAAACACTTACCACTCTCTTTCGCAACTCCAGCACCTTAAGGCGCTCCTCAAGGTCTTGGAGTTCAGCCTGTGTTTGGGCCACCTGTAGGTCCATCACTGGCACCTCTTCAGTGTGTCTGCCCTGTAGTCGCCTGAATAGGAGAGCCTCTAGCTGGTTCTCCTCCAATGTCTCCATCTTCAAACAAGTTTACAAGAGTTAGCATGATTGGCATACACTGTGGTTCTTCTAGATTAGTTGTAACATTGATGCAAATAACAAATGTTACCTTGAATGGTTGTATACAAAGCATATATATTTTTGAGTGTCTTATATTTGCACTTGCCTGGCTGCCAGCTGTTTTCTTGGGCCCCCAATGGGTTCACCTCCACCAGACCAGAGTTGACATCTAGGGGTATAGAATCTGGTGATGCAAAAGTTTTAAGTCATGCTTTTGCTTCAAAACATAGCCTTTAGGGTTGCCATGGCTCCTACAATTATTGTCACTGTTATAAACGGTCATTCATTACTTTACCATCATTTCCCAGGGACACAGTGCTAGGCCGTGTGACGGTGGTAGGATAATCTATACAGAAATGAAAGTGGAATGTAGTTTATGTACATAGCTTTAGCATATTGACATTTAAGGAGTAGCATTGCACATATGTGATCGTTCGAAAGCAGGGCCGCACAGCGTAGCGTCGCACATGTGTGATTCTGAACATTCCAACCGACTATTTTCCGATAGACAAAAACTATATGACAAACGCTATAGTATGGCTTCAAAATTTACAATTAGTAGGCTAACAAGTAACACTAGCAGGTTGAACCTAGAACCTAGGTTATGCTAGGTTGCTAGGTAACGGAAGCTAATTAAAGCTACCTAGCCGCCGTTTTGGACAAATAACTGGTGGAAGCGTCGGAAATATTTAGAACTCACGCATCTAAAGGTTAAAACGAATAAACGTATCCAAAAACAGATGTCATGTACAAATTGGAAAAATCAGTGACATGATACTTTTATAGACGCCATTGCTGTGCATGCCATGACCGACTGTGATTAAAACATTGATCAGCCACGCTAGCTCCACAGTCTTTGAAAATTCCGGGCTAAATAAACTATTTTGGGACAAGGTTTTCTAACAGTTCTGAACATTTATTTTCACTGATTCTTTTGTGGGTGACTTGTGAGACGCTAAACTTTGATAACATGTAGGCCTATGCATTTTCAGTATTTCAACATAGGCTAACTTTCTGGAGGGTTTAACCTCTACTGTAGCTAGCGAAATCCTAACATAAACAACGTGAATCTGATAGCACATAAACAGGCTAAATAGCCTAAATTTCAAACATATACGTAATAGCATGCCCCATCCAATTTCTGAAAATATGTTTATATATTTAAAACAATTTCTGTAAAGAAACTCACCTTTGAAGTAGCTAATTTCCAGTCGTAATCCAATGCGTACAAAACGGTATTGACCCCTGCAAAATCTCTTCTGAAACCCCAATTTCAGCGATGCGTTGAAATGGGCATGCGCAAAGTTGTTGCTCAGCGGCAGACTGAGGAGCAGGTTTGCTAAGGAAGAATTGTAATATTCTGTGATGACTTGTCTTTGGAAATGAAACTCTTAAGAGTCGCTTACCTTTTGGTCACATTTAACAATTTTGTATTACAAAATTATTGGAGCACAAATTTGCATTGTGTGTCATACAGCTTGTACGTATAGCTTGGTGTGCTATACAAAGAATGTTTGCTTAATCATGTTACACATCACACATTGATTGCTTTTGTACATGTTTATAGTAAAGAATGAAAGACTAAATTATATTCCAAATTCAGTCTTTTATTTATTAAAGCTAAGTTTCTGCATATGAGACAATTGATGACCAATGACATGCTGGGGCTGAGCTGCACATGAATTACATGCATTGTCTACATTTATACGTGCAGGGTGCAACATTTAATATTGTGTGTGATTGAAATTCATGTAGATTATGGCTACATTGCTAAAGTGTCAGAACTGAGAGCAGTCCAGTGTGATCTCTCCATCTCTGAATAAACCATATTGCACTCGAGATCCGTTGTCCTGCGACCAGAGCGACTTAACCGCAACTTAACCCATGGTAACTTAATGTATCCAGCCGACCAAGGTACAACATCACGGCAACGTTGTCCACGGGACCAAAAAATAACGTAACCAGCCGACCAAGGTACAACGTCGCGGCAACGTTGTCCATGGGACCAGAAAATAACGTAACCAGACGACCATGTACAACGTCGCGGCAACGTTGCCCACGGGTCTAAAAATAACGTAACCAGCCGACCAAGGTACAACGTCGCGGCAACGTTGTCCAGGGGACCAAAAAATAACGTAACCAGCCGACCAAGGTACGACGTCGCGGCAACGTTGTCCACGGGTCACAAAATAACGTAACCAGCCGACCAAGGTACAACGTCGCGGCAACGTTGTCCAGGGGACCAACAAATAACGTAACCAGCCGACCAAGGTACGACGTCGCGGCAACGTTGTCCACGGGTCACAAAATAACGTAACCAGCCGACCAAGGTACAACGTCGCGGCAACGTTGTCCACGGGTCACAAAATAACGTAACCAGCCGACCAAGGTACAACGTCGCGGCAACGTTGTCCAGGGGACCAAAAAATAACGTAACCAGCCGACCAAGGTACGACGTCGCGGCAACGTTGTCCACGGGTCTAAAAATAACGTAACCAGCCGACCAAGGTACGACGTCGTGGCAACGTTGTCCATGGGACCAACTGGCAACATTCCCTTTATAACGTTGCTACGACGTTGCCACGACGTTGCCAGAAGGTAACGTCGCGGGTTACCAACTGAGCACTTACTGGCAACGTTGCCGCAACGTCATGTGTTAGCTGGGTTGCTAGCATTCTTGATCTAGGATGACTAGTGAAGGCTAACTACTTACTAACTGAGAGTGAGGTCATGCCGGGAAATATCAAACTGAGGCTTTAACGTATCAACCGAGCTTTAACGAGGTTGATACGCCGAAACCAAAGTTAGATATGGATAGTAAAACTCAAGACTGATTGCTTTCGCTCATTTTGAAATGTTTTGTTTTTAACTCATGTATTGTCTCATGTGAGGCAGTTGTTTTTGTTTGTAATAAATAATCGAGTGTGATGATGAAGTACGGTATGGTTATTTTGTACCATTTCTTAATTGAATTTACAGAACAATTACTATACCGTGATATATACCGTAACCGTGATATCAAATTACTCATACCGTGATAGAAGATTTTGGCCATATCGCCCACCCCAGAGTGAAACATACAGATGCATATAAATGAAATGTTCCCCTAAGCCAGGGGTCGGCAACCCGCGGCTCTAGAGCCGCATGCGGCTCTTTGGCGCCACCCTAGTGGCTCCCTGGAGCTTTTTCAAAAATATGAAAATGGAAAAAGGTGTGAATATATGTTTTGTTTTAATTATTAAAACAGAAATATAAATATTTTATTTCAACATTTCTGAAAGGCACATCTCTTCTGAGCCTTTGCACGTAAATATGTTATGCCAGTAATCATCTACGTTACGTATCAAACATGGACCAATTAAAATCGAGATATTACTGGACAGTTGCGCAGCTAACGTCATTACACTGGCTACGTTGTAAGCGTAATCCCCACAAAATTCAAGTCAAAATGACAGCAGCGGTGTCTGCCGATATTCAGAGTTGAGGAATTTCTCCAAGCTCGATTTTATTCAAAAAAGGAGTTAATAGCAAGAGGGAGGTCTACGCCAGACTTGCATGGACTACTGCAGCAAAAGGGACAACATGTTTTCGATCGTTTCAAACAGACTGGTATGGATGAAAAGATTGGCTATGTGGCTGTGCTAACATTCAGCGGCTGTAGGCTACTGCTTGTACTGTTTACTGCGTTTACTGTTTTGACATATTAGCCTAACAATAAATTAGGTAATCTGGCTTTCATAACTCAGTGCCTAGCCTCTTACTGACATCACCGCACGTCACTGCCGAGTACCCAGTTGGGAGTGAGAGAAAAAGTGTGATTGCATGAATGCTCATTATGTATTTGTAGCCTACTTATCGTTTTGATAGTAGGCTAATATAGCGACACTTACAGCATGTGTTGCCTTCATTATAAGGCTTATATAAGGCTTTTAATTTTTTGCGGCTCCAGACAGATTTGTTTTTTGTTTTTTTGGTCCAATATGGCTCTTTCAACATTTTGGGTTGCCGACCCCTGCCCTAAGCTGTAACACAGGAGTAAAAATGGACACCAGAGACAGCAGACAGTGAGCTCTCCAACTACTTCTAGCACATTAGCTACCATTTCACCAAAATACCAACATTCTACACCGAGTAGCCTAATATCAAGTTAGCGGTTTGCACTAACTCATAGCAGAGATACCTCTGGAAAAGTTATCTAGTATATTATAACAAGCACACAGAACTGAGTGATGAACTGCTGGCGGCGGTGGATGGTCCGGGTGCGACCGGAGGCGGAACGACCGGGAGGGCGATGCTCGGTACGGCTCTGCGCTGCAAGAGAAGCCGTGTGTCCCCGAACTTCGTCGGTCTCTGGTCCATGTTAAAACGGTCTGCCGTGAAATGGTCACTGCAGAGGCGGCTGTTGGAGTTTAGCCGAAGCTTTCCATCAGTGTGGCTCTTCACAAAATCAATCCACCTATTTTTCCTTTCCTCATCAATAGGGAAATTTAAATAGCGTTGCAGCGCAGCTGAAGTTCTTCCATCATGGGAAGATGCAGTTGCGGGTGGAGGTAGACATCCTGAAGCTAGCTAGCTAGCTGATTTAGGCTACAATAACAGTACAGCAGGAGGAGCCATTCAGTCATCTGACGTAGATCGGTCAAAGTGACGTAGATCGGTCATTTTTTGGCTCCGCCCATTAGAACCTGATCTGAAAACGGAAGAGAAACTGTTCTACGGTCTAACTCCACATTTCAGTGCGACAAAGTTTTTGTGCTTTGCACATGCTTTCAGGAACTCATTTCACACGTATATAATGTACTGAGAAGCAAATCATGGAATTTGCTTTACAGGATCTTTAAATAATATAGTCTGTACAATTTCTGTAGAACATTTCTTTAATTCAGCAATGTTGACACAAGCGGGAATCGGATCTCACACTGCCATACGGCAGCTCAACTAAAAAAATCTTACTCGACCAAGAGCATATCGACCAGAAAATCGACTAGTCGGCTGAGTGGGGACAGCCCTACTAAGCACCAACTGCATCACTGGCATTGTGCACTAGTTAGTAAGAATGCTAAGAGATCTCTTGAGAGCACTAAAGAAATGTGAGTGTGGGAATTTGGGCATTTTCCCCAAACATTGCTATTAGAAAGTGTTAAATGTTCTTTAAAGTGTAACTCTTCTTAACTTTATGTAAAAACACAACATCATTTTTTATGAAGGCTTAAGAAGACTAGGAAAACTAATGTACTTAATCAAAATTATTTACATTTATGCATTTAGCAGACGCTTTTATCCAAAGATCCTGGAGGAAACTAACATCAGGTCCAGCCAAACAGTCCTAAGTACAGTTGTACTCCCGGAACAAGTGCGTCTTGAGCCTTTTCTTGAAGGTGGGGAGATAGTCAGTGTCTCTGATGGAGGTGGGGAGTTGATTCCACCATTGGGGGGCCAGACAGGAGAAGAGCTTGTGTTGGGACAAACATAAAATGCCTAGATCTTTCTGTTTGGATTTCTGAAGAATGCAAGAACATGCATGATTTTATACGACTATTATAATAATTCTGTGAAATACCGGACAATTATTTTACACTTAATAGCTGTTTTCATTGTATTTAGCTGAACTCTTATTTGCTTTTGTTATGAATGGCTGATATGTGTGATGTGATATACAATTTTTGTGTAATATATATTTTTTAGAGCATTGACGTGAATGTCTACTTGCTTACTGGATTTTCCTTTTTTTTTCTCGCTAGTAGTCTCTGTAGTAGTTATTGAACAAAGATGTGAACCTACAAATGCATCATGGAATAAGGTAGCTTTCTATGCTACACTGTACAAAAAAAGACCATGAACATTCGATTCAATATGTTGGCAGTTTCCTTGCTCTCGCATTCAAGAAATTCTAGAGGTATTTTGCACTTGGTCACCTTTTGACCAATTGTTTTTCTTCTAATTTCCACCCTACTAGAAAAGGAACAGGAGGAAGAGTTGGAACAAACTAAAGTAAAGCATGCTGTGGTTACCCATCCCCAAGACCATGACTATGCAAGTCGCCCACCTCCTGGTAAGTAGCTATCTAACTCCATACTTAGCAATAGCATTGTATCCAACTATGTTTAAAGGCAGGATCCACTATTGCTTGCTCAACTTTGGTGGGCTCTCTGCTGGTGGCTTTGTGCAAATCAGCGTGGAGGTGGGCTTTTTCCTTGTTGAAATATCTTCAGTTTACTTTCACTAGCCCATAGTGATGTTGCTAATCCACTAATGCCCTAGTAATTGGAGTGATAAACTCAAAAGGACTGTAAGAATGACAAAGAAAGTCAATGATACTCATGTATAATGAACAATAGTTTAGCATGACACTGACTCTCCAGTTTTGTATTATTTGTCTACAGATGCTATGGAAAAGGTACTGGAAAAGATTAAGGAGTTGGAGGAACGCCTCAAGAAAAACACAAGGGTCCAGACACAGTTGAGCAGGTTTTGTGTTTCAGATGAAGATTTCAAGTACTACACTAGATTTTCCTCTGAACACATTTTTATGTTTTTTTGGAAATCAATTGAGCCCTCAGCATCAAAAGTTCTATATTGGAATAAAGCACAAAAAATGGGAATGGAGAATGTGTTCCAGGAAACACCAAGCCCTCACTGCAAGCTACCTCTCATCGATGAGTTTTTTTTGTATTGTTTGCGCACTGCTGCTGGACTGAACGAGAAGGTGTTGGCTGGTATGTTTGGTTTGAATGTTTCCACTGTGAGCAGGATACTCATTACTTGGGCCAACTATTTATATCTTTTACTTGGATCCATTCCTATCTGGATGACTAGGGATCAGGTGAGGAGAGCAATGTCTCGGAAGTTTCAGAGAAAATGTCCCAAAGTCAGAGTCATATTGGATTGCTTTGATCTGCAATGTGAATCACCAACATCCAACATTTCACGCTCTGAGACCGATTCCACAGACTCCAAGTCTCATTCCACATTTAAGGGGCTGATTGGTGTTTCACCAAGTGGTGAGGTGACTTTTGTCTCCACGCTCTACAAAGGATCCATCTCTAACAAGGAGATGACAAGGTTGTCTGGAATAGTCAATTTACTTGAGCAGGGGGATGAAGTAATGGCTGGCAAGGACTTCCTGATTGAGCATGTATTGTCCACGGTTGGAGCCAAGCAAGTTCCCCCTCAGTTCCCACTAAAAGACAAAGAGAAAACCCTTGAAATGACCCACCCTCTTTTCAAAAGAATTATTTGTAAAGTCAAAGAGTTCCATATATTTGACTGTTCCATTCCACTTTACTTAGCTGGCAGCATCAATCAGATCTGGGTAAACAGCTGTCTGCTCCTAAATTATCTAGGACCCATGGAGTTGGATGATAAACTAGCAAAATGCATATGAGCCCTCTATTCTGTTAGGGGTATATGAAAGGTATATATTCCCCATCTTTGCTGCAAGTGTTATTTTCAATGCAGTTTGTTTTCCCTGATAATGCTATTTTGTTTTGCTGTTTTCTGATATCTTTGCTATTTTTCTTTGTAGCTTAGTGCTTTTTTCTAATTTTTATGCCTATGTAGTTGTTGCTTGTCTTAAGAATGTCATTGCTCAGGATGATCTTGTTACACTGTGGACATGATAAAAAAAAAGAAAAAGAATTTGACTTATGAGGTAACGATAGCAAAACAAATCTTGAGCCCAAAGGACACCATTTGAAAAGTCATAATGTCAAAAACTATTTGTAAGTATGTAATAAAATGTGCAAGGTTGTGTCTTGATGTGAGAGTATATGTATATGTATTCCAGAATCACTAATGAGTTCCAAAGGTTTTTCCTGTGCAGTTACGGATAGGGTTTGTAGACAAAGTGGATACATTAATCTATAGAGAAATTGAAAAGGTAGAAGAAGTCAATAATAAAATAAATGGATAATATGAACCAGCTGGTATCGATCATTTGGATCATTAGTTTTAAATTGTGTGGTTGCTGAGAGGATGCTGCGCGCAGCACTCTGCTGTTTCCCGTTTGTCAACTGCCAGAAGCAGTAGCTCGGTTACAGACGTCCAGCCATCATGAAGCAAACGTACTAACTAGAGCCCGACCGATAAAGGATTTTTAAGGCTGATACAAATATTTTGTGATTTAAAAATCCGATATTCAGATATATCGGCCGATATATATTTGGAAAAATATATTTATATCCAGAAACGCGTAACAAAACATAAACAGATTTCCCTAACAGTCTGCCTGACAGGGTTTGTGGTATTCTAAACACAAGGGACGTTGTAGAGTGCCCTCTGGTTAACAAAGTATGCAACACCAACACTCAACAATGGTTGAAGGGTGTTTTGTCCGTTATTTTTTTTGTTTTTTAAATATTAATTTATCCACCATTATAAATGCCGATACCGATAGTTTGGAAAATGCCTGATATCGGTCGGTAATATCGGCCCGTCGATATATCGGTCGGGCTCTAAAACATACTCACCTGGATCAGAGAAAAGTTTTTAAAAAAACGAAGAGAAATGGAGTCGAGAAAAAGGTATCTATTGATATAATTGTTTAACCACCTCAACAACAGCAGCTGCGGTGCCAATGTTCTTCTTAGCTAGCTACGAACCTCAGCTAGTGCTAGCTAGATAACGTTTAGCAGGTCCTAACAGGCCCGTAACGGAAACACATGAGGCCCCCCCGCAGAATAAGTCTGAGAGCCCCCCCTCCCCCCACATATGTAAGGGATAATGTAATACAAATACCGACGGGCCGAACAGGACCCAGACGCGATCAACTGAACTTTTTGGAACATTCTGAGAGCCTTATAATAAATGCACGATATCAAAACTCAAGCTTGTCTTGTGAGGGAAATTTATTCAATCAGAAAAAAACGCTCAAACAGAGCATATGTTACAACAACATAACAAATAGGACTACATATAGTCGATACACTTTCTACAGGTTTGCAGGTTTATACACATGTGCGCGTCTTTTAGCAAATCTGTGTGCAAAGTCTTTTACCACACTCTTTACGTCTAAACTACGCGCACGTTCATTTTCTATGCTAAGGATGGCCAGACCTGACAGCCTCTCTTGTGACATGGCGCTTCTGAGATACGTTTTTATCAGTTTCAGCTTCGAAAATGACCTTTCGGCGCTTGCAACAGTCACGGGTATTGTAAAAAATAATGTGATGGCCGTGGCTACATCAGGCACACTTGATAATCTGGAGTTGTGTTTTATTATTAGCGTGTTCGCTAAATAATAAATTGAGCCATTTTTTTCCCCCCTGATGGCGAACTCTAACGCTTGTCTTAAGGCGAGCACCTGGTCTGGGAAGTCCGCGGATAAGTCGTCAGAGTATTGCTCAGCAATGTCACTCGCTGACTGGTAGCCTACATATTGTAGTGAATGACGGGGTAGGGGAGCGGTCAAGCGCTGCGCTGACAATTAGGCAAGTGGCTGCACCTGTTGAAGGGAGTGTCGAGAGGGATATAAAAGGGAGAAGATCGGTAGGGTGGGGTGTTGGTCTGGGAGCCGTTGTGGTGGATATCGCGAAAATAGAAATACACAGTACGCAATCGGGGGGTGGCGGCGTTCGCAGACCATTTAGGGCTGCCGGCGTGACAGCGAGGGGGGACAGGGCGAGGTTCCTGGCGGGTTAGGGTGACCTAGATAGCGGGGCTATAGTACGGTGGCCCTGAAGTGCAAATCACACCCACTAACATGAGTGCATCCCCCAAATGAAAACACTCCCCCCAAATAGGATGACTTGCTCACCTCCCCCCAATACAAGGACACGCTCCCCCAAATGGGAAACGACATTACATTAACTCAACGGAAAGGGTTGGTACTACACTTCGTTGCTGAATGGATGCAGTAACTAACAATAAATTGATCGACATTAGTACAAAATGCAATATCCTGACAGAGTTACGTGCACCAGGACATTTGTTTGGCTATCGAAGCATGTAGCAAGTAGTAGGCTACTTATGCAAAAGTATAAATTGTGTGTTAAACGTCAAAATCGATAGCGAAACAACCATCCTGGTCCACGTAACTCTGTCATTACCATGAAGTTGATCGTTTTGGTTGGAATAAAAGAAGAAACATTGTGTTAACAATTCAGAGTCATGACTTGCACTACACTTTATTTTAATCAGGGACATTCCTATAAAATAATCTTAGATATGCTGTTAACGTTTCACAACATTTAAATAAGTAGCCTATGCGCACGCTAAAAACACAGTTGAAGGAAGCAGGACTTTTCAGAAAAAAAACCTAATAGTCCACAACAGAAGAACGAAATGCCACAATGACAGAGTTACGTGGACCAGGATAATTGTTTGGCTATCGATTTTTACGTTTAACACGCAATATATACGTTTGCATAAGTAGCCTACTATTTGCTACATGCTTCGATAGCCAAACAAATGTCCTGCACGTAACTCTGTCAGGCTATTGCATTTTGTACTTCTGTCGATCAATTTATTGTTAGTTACTGCATCCATTCAGCGACGAAGTGTTGTACCTACCCTTTCCGTTTTGAGTTAATGTAATGTGTTTTTGAGTTAATGTAATGTCGTTTCCCATTTGGGGGAGCATGTCTTTGTATTGGGGGGAGGTGAGCACGTCATCCTGTTTGGGGGAAGTTGATTCGTATTTAGGGGGAGTGTTTTCATTTGGGGGATGCACTCATATTAGTGGGTGTGATTTGCACTTCAGGGCCACCGTACTATAGGCGTACCCTTGTCCGCTCCCAGCCTGTGGAGGAGGCTCTCCTGCTGTCTTTGGAGCGGCCTCACAAAGCGCAGACCCCAGGGGAGGGTCTCGAACCCCAGGGGCGGGTCTCGAACCCCCGGAGAGTTGAGTATATAGGCCTAGTGTTTTTAAACTCAATCCCTTGTTTGTTGTGTATGTAACCGCTCAGGACCAGTTTTAGGGAGGTCGCATTTTAAAGTCATAGGGCGGCGAGCTAGTGTACCGCGGGAGGCAACTGTGCTCCCGTACAGTAGAGAGACCCCACCAGCGGTCCCGAGACACGCGTGACGTTGCGGTGAAGTGTGGGCGTGATAGCACCGTGTGGCCATTGCTTGACGTGCCCTAAGGGGATTGTAGCGTGGGTGTGTATAGGGTGAGACACGTTTGCCGTGCCCCGTGGGGGTGTTTACATTAGAGGGGTTGTCCAAGTGACAGACACCTTGGTTGGCCCGGTGGGGGGTTTCTATGTGCGGGGCTCTGACTACTGCCGGAAGATCTGTGTGCCTGGCTCAATGCTCTCTTCTATGAATTCAAATAAAGTAACCTTTTTGTATCTTGAGTGTTCCCTTTCCTGTGTCCAGCGGTGTACTCGCACTAGCCTGCATTGACTATCTACGCTCCATAGCGGAGGCAAGGTTTATTACAATATCATTGTCTGACTTTGACAAGAGTTCTCGTGGGCGTAGGAACACAAACCTCCTTTGCCACCTCTTGCATTCCACTGAACCTACGGGTGACCTGTGTAATGGCTATGTCTACAGTCTGGTAAAACACTGACACTTTAAAGTGCTCCTCGGGATCCAACAGCCTCTCATCCTCGCATAACTCATCGAAATGCCTCTTGGTGCGCCTGGCGCGTTTTTGAAGAAATGTGGGAGAAATGCCCCAGGACTGGGCAAGATCTTGGGCACTTTCTTTAAGGCTTTGAAACTCCCCTCTGAGTGCAGCAAGGCTCTCCGATACACCGGCTAGATATTCGCTTGCCTGCAAAATATCCACATTCTGTTTCTGGAGGCTCTGTGAAACAACATTTACAGTTTCGAGAAGTTTACCCTGTATAACTGTTTGGAGGACAAACTCGAAATTCTCCATGCTGTGTTTGAGTCCCTCGGCCTCAGCACACTCTTCCTTTTTTTTGGACAATAGACATATTTTCGTCAGTGCTTTCATCACGTCTTTAAAGCGAAAGCGGAGAGAGCGCACAGCATCATGCCGGGATGCCCAACGCGTCGGGCATAGCCGTTTAAGTGTAGGCCCTGCTTTGAACTCTGTCTCCAGGAGTTCCCATCTTTTGATGCTACCACTGAGAAAAACATTGTACAGTTTTTGTACAGTATCATAGAAATATTTTACCTTCGTTACATTTTGGCATGCATCGTTCAGGACAAGGTTTAAATTGTGAGAAGCGCAGTGAATATAGATGGCGTTACGTTCTCTGTCTGAGATGCGTTTTTGTAGCCCGGAGTACGCCCCACTCATTGTGGCTGCACCATCATATCCCTGTCCTCAGCATTTATTGACAGATTTACCCTTCTTCTCTAAAAGGCCAACTATGTCTTTCTCCAAACCAGATGCGCTTTGATCATGCACTGCATGGAAACTGTTATGGGAGAATTCATGCGGCACTGTGTAGATTTGAAGAGTCATTATGGCGGTTTCAATCAAATTTATTTAGTTTGTACAAATCAAGATTTAACAGAGTACTCTGGATCAGTCATTACGCACGGGTGCTAGCCACAAGTCGTTCGTAAGAGTGATGAAGCCAAACCCTAAAACTCTGCCTTATATAAACTTAGAACAAATGGTTCTTCTGATAGTCAATCGATCAATGTAGCAAACTCTGTGATTGGTCAGCCCTGCTCAGTGACAGTTTGACTCCATACCAAGTGTCCCACAGTTCTTTGATGTCCCAGCTCCCTCTCTAGATGAGGATAATAAAGGTACCTTTTTAATTATACACAAACAGGACACAGGACACAATCTCCTTTGGCCAAAAGGTCAGGGCTGCTACCTCCACTGTTCTATCTTATCTCAATAACAATACAGTTGAATTTACATTATCTTCAGAACAACTGTCTCTCTCCCCAGGTGACAAGACCTCTCCCAGTTCTCTAGAGTTCCTGTCTCCTAGTTAGGTGTTATAAACTGCAGATGGCCTCTCTGCCAAATGAGCTGAATCAACCTTTACTGTATTAAGCTTCCTTAAAACACATTCCTTATATATAAAACACATAACCAAGTATGGTATTCTAAATTTCCACCACAATTCCTCTATTTTTTGTCTTTAGAATACCATAAACCCAAACAGTTAATTAAGAAAAAATAAAATTCAATCATTAACTTAAGCAAGCATTCCCTCAATAAAAAAACATCCACACTGAACATGTGCAGATTAGAAAATAACCGTAACCCCTTTAATCAAAATATCCCTCAAAAGAACATCAGAAATCACATATCACTCATATTAGCTTCTTCATCCTCAAATTGTGGAACCCAGTCAGAATCCTCTGAGGGACAATAGTTCATCATTTGAACTTCTAATTATTTAGCCATTGTCCTTTCAACCAATCTTTTTCAAACCAAAGTTCAGGTTGTCTGAACGGATGCCATGGTCGTGCATCCGTAGTTGCCATCTTCAGTTGGCAGTAGGCAAACTTCTTTCAGGCAGTGTAGTCTAGTCGAATCTATTGCAAACGACGATCAAATTGCTCAGGGCAACTTTCAACGACACTGCACTTTGCGCACAGCTCGGAAATGTCCTTGGTCCCACGCCGAACGCGTATCCTCTGCTTCCATCTCCAGACAAGGTGCACGCTTACAATGGTTAGCGCGTCTCCACGTTGCTCTCCCCTCGATCTTAACCGCTGAATTAGTCGTCAGGAGAATCCGGTATGGCCCCGTCCACCTTGGGTTTTACCAGGCGTATCAGGTACGTCACATCCAGTCCCCTGGTATCAAATCCTGCAGCGGTCCAGTCATCGAATCAGGAATAGCCTCCTTCACCTGCCTGTGAATCTCACACAAAATAGACTCCAAAAGGTTGCACATTCTCACAGAGGTCAGTTAAAGGTAACTGACTTCTTGTCGTCTAACTTAGTCTCCAAGGTTCTGTTCTCTCATTCAACTGAAGAATCCCGTCAAAGAATAATCTAAATTAACAAAACTTTACCACTGAGCCCAAATCTGCCTGAGAAGTCTAAAACTTCTTCCCATCCAACAACCATCAATAATCATTAAAAACAATATCACTTCTCCAAAAATGTAACTCTACAAAATCCATCTATCAATACTCAAATGGTTTCTCTAACCTTAACTGTGAAACTTATCGTGTTTAAATTCATTTTCTCATATTACTTGTCCCACATATGAAGCACCAACATTACTATGCATCCATTATAAATCCTCTTGTATGCTAAAATAATGGAAACATGATGCATACATGCTATCATACAAACTTTAGAGGCATGATCTTTCCATGTGTTAACTGAGAAAAATCTCAGATAAATGTTTTATGCAGACCATACAACCTCCATTTTTATTCTCATATCCTTCCTTTTTCCAAAACGCATTTTCTTGTGGATTAGTCCAAGTTCGAATCTCCATTCCACCATTCCTTTCTCCATCTGTCCATTGTATTCTGTAATTCTTGTAAAATATACTCAAACAAAAACAAAATTCTCACTCTGTGTTAAATACAGTCCAATATTTTCAACTCAGCAGTATTATATCAAATCCTCACAGTCCTACCACAAAACCAAACTTCTAAAGCTAAATAAAACCATAAAACCCCCATAGTCACTTTCTGTCAGTCATCAGTCAGTCATAAATTCCTAAACGTCATCTCTTCCTCTCTAAGAAGCCTACGCTTCCCTTAAAGAATCTGTAACAAATGTTGTATCAAAGCCACAACAATTTTCCTCAAAAGAGTCCTGTAAGCCCAAATTTATCAAGTTAGGCTTATCCGGACATGGCAACACCATCTCATCACTTCCTGAAAACATATTTCAACATCAAAATGTATTCTAGTTAGTTCATCAATACATACAGGCAATCTAGAAACTGCTCCAGCTAGTGTCAACACTAGCATTTTCCCTGTGGAATAATCATCATTGTTAGAGTGAGCCCCATATTTGCATAGAGCAACTTGTATCCCAAATTAAACTAAGAAACTTCCCATGTTTCCATCTTTCCCAAAACCATATATAACACCAATGATATATTTAACTATCAGTAAATATTTTAACTATTTTCCTTTTTATGAATTAACAAGCTTACACTGAAGCAACCAACTTTGAACCAATTTGTATAGAATAAAACTATTTTAGAAAACAACCAAATTACGTATAACCTCAACTTTTAGTCTCTTATTATCTTTTCTTCAAAAAACCTTTAGGAACAGTTCAAATGAATACCTTTATATTTCAGATTCCCTTTTTATTTTTGTCTGTATTTAAATTCTCCAAATCAAATCTCTCTTTTTCCAAGACATGAGGAAAACTAGCATCACTACCCCAAACCAGAATTTAATCTGTATGATTCCAAAATGAAACATAGACCATATAATTTTCTTAACATAGCCATTAGCCAAATTTATACCCCATCTATATTTCTATATAGGTTAGATAGGTAGAACTTCATAACTTGCTTTGGCTGCAGTCCAGAACAAGCTATTTAGCACAAACCATCATAACCACAATTTCAGACTTAATGAGTCTTCCCAAATTATTTCAAAACCTAAAGTTATAATAACCCTCTTTATGAACCAAAACCATTATAAAAACAACCTCATCACAGCCCAACTGTTTATCCCAAAACATTGTACCAGGCCCTGATAAAACTCTCAAAGAAAACCCTAAATCAAATCACAGTCAAACTTCAAACGAGTATACTGTAATTATTTTCTCTTTCTTATTTCAAAACCACATTGCATCTAATACCTTTATCAAAACTCCTAAAAAAACCTACATTTTACTATTTCGATAATCATCTCTTCACATCCACAAAACGTTCTCTTTTCATTAAATCCATGTTCGCACAGTCAAAACTGCTCTTAGAATAAGTAATTCATGCTAGAATTACGCTACGACTCGCAATCACGTCAATCAAACAATGCCCTTAAGACAAAAAGAACATATAAATTCTCTCTTTTTTTTTTTCAACCTTTCCAATTCACAATTTAACATAAGCCCATAAACAAAACCTTCTTTAACTCCCCAAAAGTCTTAACAAAGCATGTAATGTATACAGAATACTCCTTTGAATATTCCTATTATTCGCCCTCAGCATGCATAATGCATGGTCAACTTTCTCAATTCTCAAATTTGCGGACCAAATCAACCCAAAATGAAAATATTTAATTTGAATATTTAGTCGTTTCTATATGATTTAATGTAACACTTCTCATTTCTCAATTACTCTTAGTTTTTACTCAATGAATCAACTCAATTAAACAATATCTTATCAGCGCGCATTTTCAAACTCGATTCAAACACACAGCCTCTCAGCGCGTGTTGGAACTCAAAACAAACAACAAAGCGCTCTGGGAAAAAACTTTTTTTTTTCTTTTTCCTTTGACCAACACAGCTGGTTGGCGTTTACCTCCTATTCACTTAATTTCGCTAAAGTATAACTTTTCCAATCCAATTAGAACCAATTTATGAACCAGGGGTTTAATTTCTGCATTCTTATGGAATAACATCACACATTACAGATTCTCCGCTCATAAACACAAGTTCTGGTCTGAAAGGCTTTAAAACCTTCCTGTTTGGCTAGGAATTAGAACAAATGTTGATCATGCATTTGTAAACCACCAAACTTCAATTATCTAAACGGACTCATCTTTCAGCAATAATACTCACATAATTATGCAGAAATACACCCTCTGGGATCACCTTTGTAAGATCTCAACGTAATGGGACTCCTTTTTTTAGCCCCCACTTTCCTCGGAATTTCTGAAACTCATGTAAAATGTCCTTAAAACAACCAAAACCTTGTTAGCAAATATATCAAAATGCTCATCACGTAACATATTTCAAAAGTAACCAAATTAATATGTAAAATTCGCTCCAAATTCATCCATTTCTCTAAATTTGCGTCTTACTCAATTTCTCAATTTCCGTCTGCGCATGCGTCATGCGGTTACTCATCCTGGATCTCAAATGTCCAGCTGTAATTCCTTTACTAGCCTTTTACCCGCCGCCATCGCTGTTGAGTCAGTCTGTTAGTTTGTTAGCCAATGTCGCTGCCATAGTCGCAAATTCAACTTCCTGGACTCTCCTCGGTCTCAGGACAGAGCAAAATGCACTTCCTCCACGTTTTCACCATTAGCTATTAGCCAACAAAATCACAGCCTGGATCTTTTCCTCTAAGATCCCAACGCTATCCTAACAGACTTTGTTCAACAGGCTGGCCTAAAACGGAACTAAAATCATGTCAACCTTTCTAATCACTTCTTCATAAACCTTCACATATTTCTTTAAACAACAGTAACATCTGTGAACTCCCACAAAATGAAAATAAAACCCAACTGCACAATCATAATTTACAAATATTCAAACCGAAAAATAATTAAAATTTTTGATTTTTGTAATTTGTATATAGTTTGAATAGTAGACACCTTTAGTTACTCATACTTCTTTTAACCTCAAAAAACATATAAGACAACAAATAAACACGCGCGATTTCTAATTCTGAAATTTCATAGATCGAGCTCCTTTCCTTTTTTTTTTTTTTTTAAACTCTTACCAATTCAATTTTTACCAATTTACTCTTTACCAATTCTTAAGTATACTTTTCCATTTTACTCTCGTGGGACTCAGAAATCAATACATTTCGTTACCCTTAGGGACTTGGACATCAACACGGTTATCACGCGCGACTCATTACCCTTTATGCGCTCGTCAGCACATTTCCCTGCATGCTGTTCGTACGTCTTCCGCGTACGGGACTAAACGCTCCAACGTTTTCCCAATTTTGTACGATCTCCACGCACAGGACCATAGCTCGTCGCTTGTCTATGCCCTAGTTTTGTACGACTTTACGCACGGGATGAGTTTTCCTCCGGCCTCACCCTTTCCTAACTTAACCGAATTATTGACAATAGTCTAAACAACACACATTTAGACAACTCAAATCACACAGTGACCAAAAAGAATATCTCACCTGTTCTTTCAGCATCCCGCGTCAGCCACAAAACGTCCAACGGGCGCCCCCCTGGCCCTGCCGGAGACCCCTGGTCTCACGCATGGAGAATTCGCCGAGGGGAGCCGCCTGCCGAACGCCATAGACCAATCGAGGATACCCGTACTGGCCACCAAGTGTTATGGGAGAATTCATGCGGCACTGTGTAGATTTGAAGAGTCATTATGGCGGTTTCAATCAAATTTATTTAGTTTGTACAAATCAAGATTTAACAGAGTACTCTGGATCAGTCATTACGCACGGGTGCTAGCCACAAGTCGTTCGTAAGAGTGATGAAGCCAAACCCTAAAACTCTGCCTTATATAAACTTAGAACAAATGGTTCTTCTGATAGTCAATCGATCAATGTAGCAAACTCTGTGATTGGTCAGCCCTGCTCAGTGACAGTTTGACTCCATACCAAGTGTCCCACAGTTCTTTGATGTCCCAGCTCCCTCTCTAGATGAGGATAATAAAGGTACCTTTTTAATTATACACAAACAGGACACAGGACACAATCTCCTTTGGCCAAAAGGTCAGGGCTGCTACCTCCACTGTTCTATCTTATCTCAATAACAATACAGTTGAATTTACATTATCTTCAGAACAACTGTCTCTCTCCCCAGGTGACAAGACCTCTCCCAGTTCTCTAGAGTTCCTGTCTCCTAGTTAGGTGTTATAAACTGCAGATGGCCTCTCTGCCAAATGAGCTGAATCAACCTTTACTGTATTAAGCTTCCTTAAAACACATTCCTTATATATAAAACACATAACCAAGTATGGTATTCTAAATTTCCACCACAAAACCCACAAAACCCATTTTCATCTTTTGAAATTGTTACATAGCGCAGCACCTGGCTGAGTTGATCTACTTTGGAAATGTCTTGAGTTGTGTCCAAGGGCGTAGGTGAAATCATATATGATGCATACATTTGGGCATACCAATTTATAGCACCTTGTTACTATCTACATGTATAAGTGTGAATGATAACATTCATGGGTAACATTGTCTAAACATCCCTTAAAAAACTGCGATTTAATGCAATCTTTACCAAAATGGACAATTCAACGTCTCACCTGAACCCCTGATGCTGATTCATCACCAACCTGCTCTACAGCTGTATCTTCAGGGTGCTTTTTTCCTGCACAGTAATTCATCAATTTAATACAGACACTAACCATGCTTAGTTGACTGCTGACATTGGTCGAGCTTACAGGGATAGGCATATTACTATCCAAGGGATCATATAGGCCTACTTATTATCAGTTAATATCACTTTTGAGTTGCTAACCTGCTGGTATAGGCTAAACTAGCACGGTCCCATTATGTGGGTAGGTTAACTTTATCATTCTGGCTTCAACAAGAACACACTGGTCGAAAGATTGCAGACGCTAGGGATAGATTTAATACAAGCAAAAGTTACATGCTCTACTACACTTAACAACTTTCAAAACATGTTTCCATTGTACAATTGGTGGCGATGTAAGGCTAGCAGGTTTGCACTGTGTGTAGTTTTCCTACTAACGTTAGCTAACTAACAACGACCTTCTTACTCTCTGGGTGGTGAAAACACTTCTGATATCTCTCTTCTTTTTGGGTGACATTTATCTATAAAGCACAAAAGGGTCAAAAATATCAATGCTGAGACCAAACGAAATACTAATATGAGGCTTTTGATTTTCTGGCGTACTGCCAGCTCTCTTTCTGCAAGTCACGATTCACGAAGTGTTTCTGACTGCTACTTCAGCCAATTAACTTCAATGACATCATGTTGTCTCGCAGGCTCGAGGGCGCATTGGTTAACTTGGAAATGTATTTTTCACTTTTCTCGGCGACGAACATAGTATATAGATAATAATACGAATGAGTTTTGCAAATAGATATTTTTTTCGAAAATTAAAAAAATATTGGTGTGGACGATTGTGTCTTTCCCAAACTTTGGTCGTGACTAGTCCCTATGGTCCCTATGCAAACCTACGCCCTTGTGTCCATTATTACCGAATAAAATTCTGCGTCGTGGACCTCTTTCACTATCTCGTTTTGAACCTTCTGTGCCATAATAGAAATCATTTCATTTTGAATTTTTGGGCTTAAGTATTTCGTTTTACTTTCGCTGGAAATTAACCTCTGTAATATAGGCTCATATCTGCCGAGAGGTTCTATAACAGATAAAAAGTTTCCGTTATTGATTTCTCCTAGTTTCTCACGATCAGCACGAAATGCAACGTTGCATGATGCAAGTGTCAACGTCACATCAACAATTCTTGTTAATACCTCTGACCAAAACTTGACTTCCTTTTTATATTCAGCGGAAATCTGCTCATCAATACTTTGATGTCCTTGCCATGTGTCATACACTACACAAGCTGCCATATGTGAGAGAGTGTGTTCGTGCTCTTTTATTTTTCTAGAAAGTCCTTGCCAATCATTTATTCCCGTAGCCCAGGCACTGTTATGGCATGCAGATCTTCTCTCATCAAAAAGCCAACAGGGCTCACAATATACTCTGTCAATTTTTGGGGAGTAACATTTGCGTTGTATCTTGGTTCCTTTTTTTGACACTGATAAAAATCTTTAGAAAAACATCTCCCCTTTTTATCTTTAGGATACGGACCTTCAAATTTACATGGTCCCTGCCTTAAAATGAACTTTTTCATGTCAGCATCAGTAATATCCACCGGGAAATGTGCCCTGTCACCAGGGTAAAGTGTAGTATTATCATCTGACTCTGTGGCGCGGCTACCCTCACTGCTGCCTGCCACCTCACTGCTGCCTGCCACCTCACTGCTGCCTGCCACCTCACTGCTGCCTGCCACCTCACTGCTGCCTGCCACCTCACTGCTGCCTGCCACCTCACTGCTGCCTGCCACCTCACTGCTGCCTGCCTCCTCACAGCTGCCTGGCTCCTCACTGCTGCCTGCCACCTCACTGCTGCATGGCTCCTCACGGCTGCCTGCCACCTCACTGCTGCCTGGCTCCTCACTGCTGCCTGGCTCCTCACTGCTGCCTGGCACCTCACTGCAGCCTGGCTCATCACTGCTGCCTCACTTCGCTGGACTTGCAGAACCTTGGCGCACGCCTGGCTCTCGCTTATCCTCTGTCACAGAATATGATTTAAGTGTAAACGGTGAATGGGACTTTTACTTTGACGCCCATAGAGATCGGGAAAGCAAAGGAAGTTTGGAACGTACACAAACCGGGCATCGTTCACATAGCAACTGTCAAATAGCTGTGAAGTTTAATGTATTTTCGATCTGTCGTGTGAATCTTGTAGAAAGCAATGACTGTACGTTTTACACGATCATAATATGTATATAACTGAAATACAATGAGTTATTGTAACTTTGATTATGTTTTTTGTATGTTTACTGTAAATAGTCAAACGCAATCGCTGCAACTGCACGATACTACTATGTCGCATACGTTAGCATGTTTGCTAATAATGTCAGTTATGTAATATATTTTATAGGCTAATTAAGCACTTTTTCTACTTTCTCTTTTTTTTGTAGTTTCACTCCATTTCAATGTTGTCAGCTTGATAGGAAGTCAATAAAGGAGCAAGAAGGGTAATTTTCCTGGCTCTTGCTTTTGCAACCGGGAAAGGGATGGCCACATTTGAAGGCTGGTAAAACTAGAGAAAGATGTAGGTAGGCTATATATGTGCTTGTGTACACCTACTATCTCACATCTGTATCTATCTCTGTCTATCTAGCTCTGGCAATCTATCTGTATCTCTGGCTCTGTCAATGAATATATTCTATAGCGTCCGTAAATAGGCCTATGTCTCCTCTCTATAACCTACGAATATTAGTGATTTCTGATGTCTTTTTAAGCGTTTGAATAAAACGCCGTTTGTCTCAGCTGCTCGTGTGACGTCCGAAGCTTCGGACGACACTTCGACAGGTGATCACGTGTTTTTTTCCCATTTGAAGCCACGCTCGACACGTTTGTGTCGGTACCAATTGTTTCGAAAGGTCGATACCATAGATATATATAAACACTAGATGTCTCGTCCGCGTTGCCGGACAACGGAGTCAAACGTCCGCATATGGCGGCCATCTTGCTACAGGCAACTCGCTCACCCATAACATTGTGTTGATGCTACATGTACTTTTTAAATGACCATAACTTGCTCAATTTTCAACCGATTTTGAAACGGTTTGGTTTGTTATCAACGTCAGAGATGTCGGTATGCCACTGCATACCGCTGTTATACGCTGTTAACGCTGTTAACGCTAGGAAGCACAACACAGACAGAGCAGGGGGTTATTCGTCGTAGCTCGCTAAACGGTTTAGCGAGCTAACTTTCAGGCTAAGATAAAAAACGCCCCTCTTTTTGGTTCGTGGAAGCAAGTTTCGATAAATCACCATAGTGTAACCCTGTCTCTCCACTTATCCAACGGCCCGCTGCTACTCTGCGTTGTGTTAGGCCTATATGATGGTTTCGGTTGGCGGGTGGTTGGGCGTCCAAAGGATTCGACACGGGAGACGAGAAGTAGTGATGTTACGCTCGATACCGTGCTCACGAAGCGGTATCGACCATAGATATATATAAACACTAGATGTCTTACGGCGGAGTCTAGAACGTCCGCACATGGCGGCCATCTTGCTACAGGCAACTCGCTCACCCATAACATTGTTTTGATGCTACATGTACTTTTTAAATGACCATAACTTGCTCAATTTTCAACCGATTTTGAAACGGTTTGGTTTGTTATCAACGTCAGAGATGTCGTTATGCCACTGCATACTTCTATTCTGTTTTTTTTTTAAACACACATAATTATTCATAAGTATGCAGTGGCATACCGACATCTCTGACGTTGATAACAAACCAAACCGTTTCAAAATCGGTTGAAAATTGAGCAAGTTATGGTCATTTAAAAAGTACATGTAGCATCAACACAATGTTATGGGTGAGCGAGTTGCCTGTAGCAAGATGGCCGCCATATGCGGACGTTTGACTCCGTTGTCCGGCAACGCGGACGAGACATCTAGTGTTTATATATATCTATGGTATCGACCTTTCGAAACAATTGGTACCGACACAAACGTGTCGAGCGTGGCTTCAAATGGGAAAAAAACACGTGATCACCCGTCGAAGTGTCGTCCGAAGCTTCGGACGTCACACGAGCAGCTGAGACAAACGGCGTTTTATTCAAACGCTTAAAAAGACATCAGAAATCACTAATATTCGTAGGTTATAGAGAGGAGACATAGGCCTATTTACGGACGCTATAGAATATATTCATTGACAGAGCCAGAGATACAGATAGATTGCCAGAGCTAGATAGACAGAGATAGATACAGATGTGAGATAGTAGGTGTACACAAGCACATATATAGCCTACCTACATCTTTCTCTAGTTTTACCAGCCTTCAAATGTGGCCATCCCTTTCCCGGTTGCAAAAGCATGTTCCAAAACCTAAACCAAGTTAACTGCTAGCCCACATTATCATATAATAATGTATTCATTTAGCATATACTTCCACTAAAAAGGGGTGCGCGGATGCGATCTCACACTGTTTGAGTGAGGGGCAGCGCTCTTACCACGAAGCCATACTCAGTTGAGCAGTGAGTGTAATTAATATTGTAAGAACCTAAAAATAAATGTTATGAACGTAAAGTAGTAAAGACGTTACGTTGTTAATAATACAACAAGATATATGATAACATATTTTTGACACTTGCAAATCAAAACATTTGTCACAAAATCTTTATTTATCAAGTTGTCAATGACGATTGTGAGACTGAAGTCTCGAGGACTTGACGTCACTTGATTCCTTCCATCGCTCGATACAGTCGCCATACCATAAACTGACCAGCAGATGTCCCTATGGAAGATGTATCGAACGCTTCGAAAAAGCGATACTTTTTCGACACAATTGTGTCAAATAGCTCGTTGCTTCGGAAAGCTTCGTTTCCCCCATCACTAACGAGAAGGAGGTTTCTGAATGGTGGCGAGATTTATTTCTTTAGCACAGCAGCTATCTCATTCATCAAGCACACACTTTTTCTCACTCATGGCATCTCTGACCTCGGAACTCAAGAAAACTTACGGGTCACCCCGCGGAACAACCAGCATCACAGCAAAACAAGTTATAATTTACCGAACACGGCTGCAGCGCTGCCTAGCGGCGTGGCACATACACTACCTTACAATAGTAACATATCAATTAGCACTAACCTGCTCCAGAGCAGGCTAACATAAGTGTAGCTGGATAAACTTGCCACACCCCCGGAAAAAAACATGGCAGCTCCCTTTTTGAGAGACCCAGTTGACGAAGGAGCTATTCTAGTTAGATTAGCTTTCCATACCGATAGAGTTATTCGCGATCGCCAAGATCCTTTAGTTCACACGGATGAGTTCTTGTTTGAGCGATATCGATTCAGCCGACAAGGACTCATTTATTTGCAAGACCTTCTCGGGCCGTACATTGCAAATATCACACGCCGCAGCAAGCTTTATGCTTTATTATGAGCTTATGCTGCTGTATGTGAATATGTAACGCTATGTTTTAGGAAATGTCTTGTCTTATCTGTTGTGCCTGTGCTTTTTATATGTTTCACTGTGGGAGAGTGGGAAACGTCATATCGATTCCTTTTTATGTCTTGACATGTGAAGAAATTGACAATAAAGCTACTTGAAACTTTAACTGTGCTTCAGACTCTGCATATAGTCCAGGCAAAGTAACGTTTTACGACAGACTAATTGTGTCCAGAACAACATACTAAAAGTCCTAAGAAATCCTAGTTGTGGAAATATGTTTAATTCTCATCAATCCGAGATATGTGCCAATAAGGCCAGGCAACATTGACACCCCAATGGAGCAATTTGTTTCCTTTACTCCTATCAAAATGAAACTTAACACAATGAAACTACCCATGAAAAGTAACATTTTTTGTATTACAAGTTTCTTTTGAAATGTATTTGAATATGCACACGAGCTTATTGAATATGTCCTAATTTGTATAGGCAGAAACACCATTCATATGTAGGACCAATACATCGGCCCAATCTCCAACCAATCATCCTACTGCCAATGGGTGATGGCTATGCTGCTTTTAGACTGGCCTCTAACCTGAAAACTGCCTGGCTTGGTAGTACCTGCCAGGGGTATAACCCCCGCCAGTAGTCTTCAGGGTCACGGAGGCACACAAGCCTCCCCACCACAACAAGGTAGCAACAACAGGGGAGGACTTTTTTTGGTGTTTTTTATTTTTGTTTTTTTAATCCAGCCTGGATCCTCGACCCCTTCTCTGTGGCTCTTGATTCTGGCACCCCCTATATCAGTTCCTGGTTTGTTCTTTGCTTAGTTCTTCCCCTCTGGGTCATATTCATCTGATAAATCAGGCAACTGTGAGTTTGTGCAGCTAGTACCACGACATTCTCCGCAAATGGCAGTGCAAGGGAGTCCATGTTTTTTGCATGTGCATCTCTTTGTGCTTCAGTCTTTCTTGCAACTACAGCAGACTACATCTAGTATATCTGGTGGTGCTGCAGGCTGATCGGTCATTATTGGCATAAATCTCCCATCCAAAACATGCCACCCCCAGTCTTTTGGGTCCATACGTTCACTTGCCCCTTTCCACTCCATCATTTGGAAAAAGACCCGAAGACTATGGAACTTTGCAGCTGTTGATGTTGGAGGGAGAGTTTGAGGTTCCACTGGAGATGAGTTCTGAGTTACTTTATCACAGAATCTCCTGTATCTCAGCATATCCAGTGATTCATCTTTTTTGCATACAGTGATACTAGAGCTTTTTCACCTGCTGCAATGATGATGCCTTTTCCCACATTTTCCCACATGGAGACTTGCTGGTGACTCTGACGGGAAGTATTTAAACTTGTAATACAAAAAAAGGTACTTTTCATGGGTAGTTTCATTGTGTTAAGTTTCATTTTGATAGGAGTAAAGGAAAAAAATAGCCCCATTGGGGTGTAATGTTGCCTGGCCTTATTGGCACACATCTCGGATTGATGAGAATTAAACATATTTCCACAACTAGGATTTCTTAGGACTTTTAGTATGTTGTTCTGGACACCTCATAGAAATGATCTATGCTGAAAATATTTTATAATTAGGATTCCTCCGTCAGGAGGAAACCTATTGGAATTGTTGGTATTATTATTATTATTATTCTTGTAATTTATCTCATGAACACATTGGTAAAAAGTTTTGAAATTTGGCATATTGATACAACATGCCACAAATACCGCCCAAACACAGACTGGCCCACATCAGACAATAGGGGGCGCCACAGGCCACGCCCAAATGTCCACTTTTCAAAGTGATGGCATTTCCACCCCATTGCTCCAATTCTTCTGAAACTTGTTGTGCATGCCTCATTTTTCACGAGGAACAAAAAAGCCTCAAGGACCCATAAGGTCCACCATGATGGATTTTCCTGTACAGTGATAATTTGGGAAAACCTTCAAAATCCCTCTTCTCTTAAACCAAAATTCAAATTGACTTGGAATTTTGTACAGATATGTATCATTGATGTATTTAAAAACGTTACTTAAGACAGTTGAATCAAAAACAAAATGGCTGAAAGGGGTGTATTTATGTAAATGTCCACATTGCCTCAATATGTTTGTGTCACTAAATCAAATGTCATTTTGAATGATGGTTTTTCAAAACTAATAGGCTTTAAGGTGACACCCCCTGAAGTACCCTGCAAAGTTTCACCTTGATATGTGAAAATATGACTTCATTACAGCTGTTTGAGCTTGGACCAAATCTGACAATGCTTGCCTTATTTTATTATCCAGTTACTGAACATGGCAAAGTCCAGATCTGAGAATGGCTCAATTGGATGAGATGTTGTGCTGGTAAACGTAGGGTTGTAGGTTCAAAACCAGTCAAAGGCAATACATTTTTTTTGGACAGAACGGTTTCTAGTCTTCCGGTCTATCCTCCGGTTGTAAAACATAGCAATGAGTGTTTATTTGAGCCCATAACAACACTCCGATCATCTGTTTAGCGAGACTGTGTAAACCACTGCAAAACAACACAGGTTTACCACAGTAGCTAGCTACTTGGAGTCTATGCATGGTAGTGTCAGATTCACAACTGAGTTAGCTTTAATGAAGTATATTGATTGTTCAGGTGGATTCCTTGCCTGTTGCACAAATTCATTTCAGTAACCTAAACCAGGACAAATCGCCACTGATGCTAGGCATGATTTGAAATTCCCTTCCATGACAAGTTATGGCACCCCAAACAACATTTTTAAAGCACTACGAGTAAGCTATTATTTACAGCAGCAACCCAGTCATCCCGTTGTCCCAAATAGAACTAAATTACAGCTGTTTGAACTTTAACCAAATCTGACAATGCTTGCCATTGGAGAAACGTCTCATTTTGTTATCCAGTTACTGAACATTGGGAAGTCAAGATCTGAGAATGGCTCAATTGGATAATATGTTGTGCTGGTAAACGAAGGGTTGTAGGTTCAAAACCAGTCAACGGCAATTTTTTTTATTTTTTTTATTTTTTTTGACAGAACGGTTTCTAGTCTTCCGGTCAATCCTCCGGTTGTAAAACATAGCATAGTGTTTATTTGAGCCCATTACAACACTCCAATCATCTGTTTAGTGAGACTGTAAACCACTGCAAAACAAGCCAGGTTCACCACCGTAGCTAGCTACTTGTAGTCTACGTAGGCATAGTGTCATATTTACCAAGTTAGCTCGAATGAAGTATATTGATTGTTCAGGTGGATCCCTTGCCTGCCGCAAATTCATTTAAGTTACCTAAGCCAGAACACATCGCCACTGATGCTAGGATTGGAAATTCCCTTCCAAACAACTTTTTTAAAGCACTACGAGTAAGCTATTCTTTACAGCAGCAACCCAGTCATCCCGTTGTCCCGTTTTTATGTCCCATATATAAATAGGACTAAATTACAACAGTTTTAAACCACCTCCCGGAAATGAGTCTGCAGGTTGGCATGTCTGTGAATGGCTTAGTAGGATGAGACGCAGGGCTGCTATGTGAAGGGTTGTGGGTTCTAATATAGTCAGAGCCCTAAACCTTTTCTTTTTTTTCTGACAGAAATTAGTTTCAAGTCTTTTGGTTAATCCCAGTGTAACTATCTGTCAATTTTACAACATTTTGCCATCTTGAAGGAGGAATCCGCCATTGCTGCTTGCAGCTATATTTACTTCTATTGTTGGCTCCAAAATGAGTTACTTTGCCTGGACTAATAGCCTTGAGGTTTTTTGCGTCAGGTATAGGCTACATTTTTATAAGGTATAGGCGATGCAGAAAACATTGGCAAAGCCGCAGCATGCGTTGCTGTAAGAAAAGTGTACTTGGCGCTTAACCAGCTGATGAATCAATTCATCATATTCCCTGGCCATGTCCCAGTCAATGAAATCAAAGAGGGATTTACACATAGGCCTACATGCATATACACATATATAGTATCATGATATAAGCGCAGTAGCCTACATATATCCTCATAAGTGTCTATGAATTCGTATCAATTAGATACTCTTTGGCCTTGTTTTTATCTAGCCTACTTATTCTGAAAGAGACCATTATTTTCGCTAGCAAGATCTCATTCGATTATTAATTTCCATTAAGCCTACTGCCAGCAGGCACATTTAAAGAAATGTGATCTGATTGATTGGGGTAATGAGCACTTAAAATGAGCCTATACATTTCCCCACAACTTTCGCATTTAGCTTATCGGCAATTTTTTGCCAAGCCGCTTGTCTTGCTCTGGCAGCGGTGGCGGTGTTTGACTTAGCCATGATAATATGCTTATTGTCTTCGTAGAGACTCATTATAATAGTTTGCTCGGATGGCGAGAATAGCCTATCACCGCTCTCTCTTTCGTCTTTTCCACCATCATACCGTTAGAAAATCACGGTTTTGGTGATCGACCTTTCCTGCCTTTTGAAGTAGGACGTGGGCGTGCACTTGCCCTGATAAGTTTAGCCTGATTGAAATAAACCAGATGATTTGGATGCGGATCAGCCGTCGACGAACCGATATTTGCGGTTCTCAATTAGCTCGCTAATGTTAACGGGCTAAAGGGACAATTGATTAACTTAGCTTCAACCCTTACGACGAACGGGGCCCAGCAGTACAGCTGTCAAAGTATAACGTTAGCTAGCTACTTTCCTGATTTTAGCAGTTAGCCAGGGGGTCCCATTATCGTCCACCCAACCATATATATATATATAAACACTAGCTAGATGTCTCGCCGCGTTGCCGTTGCAGCGAGTTGACTGTAGCAAGATGGCCGCCATGTGCGGACGTTCGACTCCGTTGTCCAGCAACGCGGACGAGACATCTAGTGTTTATATTAGTGATGGGGGAAACGAAGCTTTCCGAAGCAACGAGCTATTTGACACAATTGTGTCGAAAAAGTATCGCTTTTTCGAAGCGTTCGATACATCTTCTCCATAGGGACATCTGCTGGTCAGTTTATGGTATGGCGACTGTATCGAGCGATGGAAGGAATCAAGTGACGTCAAGTCCTCGAGACGTCAGTCTCACAATCGTCATTGACAACTTGATAAATAAAGTTTATGTGACAAATGTTTCGATCTGCAAGTGTCAAAAATATGTTATCTTATATCTTGTTGTATTATTAACAACGTAACGTCTTTACTACTTTACGTTCATAACATTTATTTTTAGGTTCTTATAATATTAATTACAGAAATTGCCCAACGGAGTATGGCTTCGTGGTAAGAGCGCTGCCCCTCACTTAGACATTATGAGATGGCATCCACGGACCCCTTTTTAGTGGAAGTATATGCTAAATGAATACATTATTATATGATAATGTAGGCTAGCAGTTAAGGTTTTGGAATAAGCTTTTGCAACCGGGAAAGGGATGGCCACATTTGAAGGCTGGTAAAACTAGAGAAAGATGTAGGCTATGTGCTTGTGTACACCTACTATCTCACATCTGTATCTATCTCTGTCTATCTAGCTCTGGCAATCTATCTGTATCTCTGGCTCTGTCAATGAATATATTCTATAGCGTCCGTAAATAGGCCTATGTCTCCTCTCTATAACCTACGAATATTAGTGATTTCTGATGTCTTTTTAAGCGTTTGAATACAACGCAGTTTGTCTCAGCTGCTCGTGTGACGTCCGAAGCTTCGGACGACACTTCGACAGGGGATCACGTGGTTTTTTCCCATTTGAAGCCACGCTCGACACGTTTGTGTCGGTACCAATTGTTTCGAAAGGTCGATACCGCTTCGTGAGCACGGTATCGAGCGTAACATCACTAGTTTATATATATCTATATCTATGCCTATTACACTCTGATTCTCGTCCATCTTGTCATGAAACAAGCTACATCACCTCCTCTTCTTCTTGTTATAATTTAATGTCGAGCCAGAGCCTGTTTAAGGATTCTCTGGTCGAGCCGTAACGGCATAGCCTGGCTGCCAACCCAATTTATCCCCGCCCACAAAATAATTTGGTCGGGAAGTTGGGTCTGGGGTAGCCTGATGATGTCAGACTCATAATTCTTGTCAGAATATGAGTCTGAGGATCGGTGGACAAGTCAAGATGGCGGCTTGAGCTGACGCTTTTTATTGAGCTACGCACCAAACTTAACAAAGACAGTGAAAAAGAAAACTTAAGTGACAGCCTTTACTTATTCATTGTGAAATACATTTATATTGGTTGTTACTGGATTCATAAAGGGCCAACTTTGCTGTAATGATCGAGCCAAGTCGTGACAGAAAAAGAAAGGAAAAGGCTAACCGCGTTCTTGCTAACAAAGATCAGAACGTGCTCATCGATAACTGCCACAACTACGCTATACCGTTGGATAATCCCAGGCTTTCCATGGCTGATGAAGTGGAATTTCCGTCTTTACCTCCTACACCAAACAAACCAAAAGAACGCCTTCCTCCAGAGCCATGGTCTCCGCTTTGCAGAACATCTCTGCCCAGAGGACATAGAAAGGAGGAGCAGGTTGTGGCCACTCATTAAAAAAGCACGAGAGGAGGGCAAGGCCGCCTACTTTGTCGGTGGTAGAGGCTTTATCAATGGCTCAGAAATAAACATTTCTTAGAAATCCTATCCCATCAGAAAATCCCATCATGTATGATCAGGTAACTCACACTGTTTAGTAACAGATCTTTGTGTTATTATAAATGTTTTAATGATCAGATATTTTGTTTACAGTCCCAAGAGTCCTCTACCGCCCACCAGGGCCGCTAGCCGACTTTGTGGAAGAGCTGGACATGCTCCTCAGCGTCCTCCCGGATGATGGAACACCGCTGATACTCCTTGGGGACTTCAACATCCACCTCGAAGGAACGCAGGCCGTCGACTTCAAGTCTCTTCTGACATCCTTCGACCTGAAGCTGCTGAACACACCGGCGACCCACAAGGCAGGAAAACAGCTCGACCTCATCCTGACACGTAACTGTATCACTGACTTAACCTCTGTAACCCCACTACACTTTTCTGATCACTCCTTCATCCAATTCTCTGTCTCTCTCCCTCCAACTCCTCCTACCTCCCCTCGTAACTTTCCGCCGCAACCTCCGCTCCCTATCCCCCTCCCATTTCTCCTCCATTGTAACATCCTCCCTCCCTCCCATTGACGAGTTTATGTGCCACCCCACTGACACTGCCTCCAACACCCTGTTATCCACACTAACTGCATCACTTGACACTCTCTGTCCCCTGTCAACCAGGCCTGCGCGATCCTCTCCCTCCTGGACCTCGATAAGTATCACTCCCTCCTCAAATCCTTCTCTGCCTGCATAACTGATGCTAAAACCCACTACTTCCTTAACAAAATTAACTCTGCCTCAAACCCTCACAAACTTTTCTCTACCTTCTCCACCCTTCTTAACCCACCTCCCCCACCCTCCCCCTCCACCCTGACAGCAGACGACTTCTCCTCCTTCTTTGAGAAAAAAGTTGCTGACATTAGCAGTCGGTTCCCTGAACCCACCTTTCCTACCCACTCGCCCTCTATGACTGACCCAACTAAATGTCTAAACTCTTTCTCTCCCCTGTCCGAGGCAGAGATCTCTGACCTCATTCTCTCTCATCGCCCCACCTCCTGTCCCCTTGATCCAGTCCCATCCCCTCTCTTTCAAACCATCTCTCCCTCCATCATAACTTTTCTTCTCCATGTCCTTAACTCTTCTCTTACTTCCGGCACTTTCCCCTCTGCCTTCAAACAGGCCAGAGTTAGCCCTCTACTCAAAAAACCCTCCCTTAACCCTGCCGTCCTCCAGAACTACAGACCGGTATCACTACTACCCTTCTTTTCTAAAACAATTGAACGCGCTGTATCTAACCAACTGTCAAACTTCCTCTCTCAGAACAACCTGCTTGACCCCAACCAATCGGGCTTCAAGACTGGTCACTCCACTGAAACTGCCCTCCTGTCAGTCACCTCTGCCCTTCAGTCTGCCAGAGCGGCGTCGAGGTCATCCGTCATCATTCTGCTGGACCTTTCTGCAGCATTTGATACGGTTAACCATCAGATCCTGCTGGCCAGACTTTCTGAGATGGGCATCACTGGCACTGCACTTCAGTGGATCTCATCCTACCTGTCGGGAAGATCCTACCAGGTCTCCTGGGGAGGCAAAGTGTCAGGCCCCCACCAGCTCTCCACTGGTGTCCCACAGGGCTCTGTCCTTGGACCGCTCCTCTTCTCCCTCTACACCACCTCGCTTGGACCAATCATCACCTCCCATGGCTTCTCCTACCACTGCTATGCTGATGACACGCAGCTGTACCTGTCGTTCCCCCCGACTGATCCGTCTGGTCTTCAATCTACCCAGACGCTCCCATGTTACCCCGCTCCTCATCTCCCTCCACTGGCTTCCCATCACGGCCGTATCAGATTCAAGACTCTGGTACTGACCTTCCGAGCGGTGAACGGGACTGCACCCGACTACATCAAGTCTCTCCTGCAGCCTTACACCCCCACCCGCCACCTACGGTCTTCTTCTGACAACCGTCTGGTGGTCCCACCGCTCAAGAGCGCCCGGTCCCAACACAAGCTCTTCTCCTGTCTGGCCCCCCAATGGTGGAATCAACTCCCCACCTCCATCAGGGACACTGACTGTCTCCCCACCTTCAAGAAAAGGCTCAAGACACACTTGTTCCGGGAGTACAACGGCACTTAGGAATGCTTGGCTGGACCTGATGTTAATTTCCTCCAGGATCACAATGACTCGTATTGAGAGACTTGTTGCTCCTGTTGGTTAGTTGTGACGGTTTTAAATTCTTGTACTCGCTGTGAAATATTTTACTGTTGACTGTTGTTTTTGTCTTCTTCTTTACAGGTACACTCTTGCACTTTTTTGAGTTTCATGTTGTTTAATTGTAACTTGTTTAACTGCATGCTCTTATGGTTCTTCCCCTTGGCACTTATAATGGTTTTTCACAATGTATACTTCATGTTTTGGCTGCTTGCAATGTTTGGGGCTATCTCGTTGTTATGATCAGTGACCTATGCTCTTTTGTAATGCTCTCTCTTGGAAGTCGCTTTGGATAAAAGCGTCTGCTAAATGCATAAATGTAAATGTAAGAGGAACACTTAAACTTCTCTGATACGAACTCAGGCCTTTAATTTCCAAGATGCCTATTTAAAGAGGCATAATAGGTCTGTGCTGCTTTATATAGAGCCACTTTGGTTTGGTTAATAAAAGTAATTTATGTTGACTTGTTTTTTCAAGTCTAGTTTACGAAACCCAGTTATCGTATATGCTTTTTTTTTCTCACAAAAACAGGTATTGATGGTGCAGAGCTCAGTTCCCTATAGCTCACGTTCACAGTTCCCGCGAGTGTCTCAACGTTTCTAGCTGTTGAGCTTTTTTGTTTTTATTGTAATGTCTTTGTCTATTGTTTCTCTTAATGCTAGGGGGTTACGAAACAATCTGAAACGCAAAGGCCTTGTTTTTATTTGCCAAACAACAACAAACAAACTTATGTTTCTTTCAAGAGTCACACTCAATTCCGTCTGATGTCAATTTTTGGAAATCACAATGGGGCAATGACACTTGGTTTTCCCATGGCTCAGAGCGTTCCGCTGGGGTCACAGTACTGAGGAACTCCTTTGGGGGTAAAACTCTACATGCAGACTATGATCCCTCTGGGCACTTTATTTTACTTATAAGTTACAATGACACCACATTTATTACAGTAAACTTTTATGGGTACAACACCAAACATGAGAATGATGAATTGTTTGAGTCTATAGAGAGGTCCTTGCTTTATTGGTTATCAACATTTCCTAATGCCTTATTGCTAATTGGTGGCGATTTTAACATCGCAATGGATAATTCATCTGATAGATGGCCACCAAGTCGGACAACCAATCAAAATATGGGACTCATTCAATTTATTGATACATTTGACCTTGTTGACATATGGAGGGAGAAATTTCCTGTTGACCGTTCATTCACATGGAGTAATAAAACTGGCTCCAGGCAGTCCAGGATAGATTTTTGGCTGATCTCAAAATGTATTGACTTTGATTGTGTTACTACAAACATACTTACCACTCCCCTCACAGACCACAAAGCCATATACCTAAATGTAAAGCTAGATTCCTTTGATACTAATATACGTAGCGCCTCCTACTGGAAGCTAAATAGCTCTTTGCTGAACAGTAGCATTGTGAAGTTTGAGGTGAACAAACTGCTTTCACCTTTCTGGAGACAGGCCTGTGTAGAAAAGTCTTACTGCAAAAACTGGGAGCTCTTTAAATTTGAGATTTCTAAATATTTCAGAAGGTACAGCAGTGTCATTGCCAAGTCAAGAAGGGCTGAGGAGGATCAGGTTGTGGTTAAGATTGCTTCCCTCTCTCAGAGGTCACCTGATAGCCTGTCAGAAGAAGAAAGGATGGAACTGGTGGAGTTACAAAGCAAACTTGATGACATATATAGTTTAACCCTTGTGCTGCCTTCGGGTCACATGACCCAAAGGTTCATAACGAACCATCGTTGTGTTTACCCAATTCTACCCAATACAAAAACAAATAAAAATAATTTTCTTTTAACCTTTGCAATGTGGGGGGTCTGAGACAGCCCAACGGTTAAAAGAAAATGCTTCACTTTGTTTTTGTATGCGGTAAAGTTGTCGCAATACGACGGTGGGTCACAATGACTGATGTGTCAGAATGACCCGAAGATAACACAAGGGTTAAAAGCAAAAGGTGCATTTATTAGATCTAGGAAGAAATGGCTTGAGGAGGGAGAACAAAATTCTTCTTACTTCTTTAAACTTGAGAAATCACAATCTATAAATAACACTATTCATAAACTAAATATTGATGGTATTATTACAGACGATCAAAAAATAATAGCCAACTATTGCAGTCAATTTTACAAGAATCTTTATAGCTCTAAGTATTCCCCAGAATCTAAAGATGTATTTTTTGACTCTTTGTGCAATGTTAGCTCCCTTACAGATGTACAATCTAAACTGTGTGAGGAACCCTTTACTGTTGTGGAAATAGTTGAATCGATTAAACATTTAAAGTCCAATAAATCCCCAGGTACCGACGGTCTCACATCAGAATTTTATAAATTATTTCATGAACTAATGGCCCCCTTTCTACTTGAGGTTTTCTCCGAGAGTATCAAAAACAGTGTTCTTCCACCTACTATGACACAAGGGTTAATTGCCTTGATCCCCAAACCTAAAAAGGATGTACTTCTTATTGATAACTGGCGTCCTATATGTCTTCTTAATAATGATTATAAGATTTTAGCCCTATTACTTGCAAAGAGAATTAGGGAAGTCTTAGACTCAATTATTGACGAGGCAGAATCTGGATTTATGAGAAACAGGCACATATCGGATAATGTCAGACTAGTACTAGACTTACTTGACTATTCAGACTTAATAACAGACCATAGCTTTATATTATTCTTAGACTTTTATAAAGCCTTTGACACAGTTGAACATCAGTTCCTTTTTCACTCCCTGAAGATATTTGGCTTTGGTGACTTTTTTTGTAAGGCTGTTAAGACTCTATTCCAATGGTACTAGCTGTATCAAACTAAAACACGGCTCCTCACCTAGATTTGACTTAAAGAGAGGGATTAGGCAAGGTTGTCCAATTTCGCCATATTTGTTTTTGTTAGTTACCGAACTCCTTGCACACTATAAAAAATAGTAATTTAAAAGGTATTTCCATAGCAGGTAAAGAGATTATCATAAGCCAGCTGGCTGATGATACTACACTTTTCCTAAAAGACTCTACTCAGATTCCTTTGTCTATTGAGGTGATAAAATCATTTCCCAAGGCATCTGGTCTATTTCTTAATATCAATAAATGTGAATTAATGTCTGTCAAAGACTGTATGATGCCCACAATCTCTGGCATTCCAGTGAAAGAAAGTGTTGTATATTTAGGCATTAACATTATTAAAGATGAAAAAATCAGAGGCTTACAAAACTTTAACCCTGTCATTAAGAAAGCTCAGCAGAAGCTAAATCATTGGCTACAGCGAGACTTATCTTTAAAGGGTAGAGTCTTGATTACCAAAGCTGAAGGAATCTCTAGACTAACATATGCTGCTCTTTCTTTACATCTTGACAGTAAGTTAGGCAAGGAAATAAACCGGATGCTTTTTCATTTTCTATGGAAAAACCGAATACACTACATTAGAAAATCTGTTGTAATGAACACTTGCAAGTGTGGAGGGCTTGACTTTTTGGACTTTACTACTTTAAACCATACATTTAAGATCAATTGGTTGAAGCACTTCCTTAAAAAACCTACCTCTTTATGGAACTTTATTCCTCATCATGTTTTTCTTCGCTTTGGTGGCCTTCAATTTATGTTGGGTTGCAATTATAATATTGACAAAATCCCAGTTAAACTCTCTGCTTTTCATAGACAGGCTTTTCTGTCATGGTCTTTAATCTATAAGCACAACTTTTCCCCGCACAAATATTATATATGGAATAATCGAGACATATTGTACAAAAACAAATCTTTATTTTTAGAATATTGGGTTCAAAATAATATACTATTCGTGAGTCAACTTGTTAATGAGGAGGGCTGTCTTCTGAGTTATGAGGAGTTCTTATTATTTTACAAGATCCCTGTCACTCCTAAGGATTTTGCAATTGTCATGGATGCCATCCCCTCAGGTGTTGCACTATTATTTAGGAATGTGTTAAGGCCTGACCCTCAGAACCTACCCACTGCCAGTACACCTGTTGACTCACAAATTGGGAAAATCTGTTTTTACTCTGGTCCTTACAATAACAATAGAGCTATATGTGCCTTGTTTCAACATGATGTTGTATCTACTTCCAGTGTAATTTCCTATTGGAACCGCTTTGTTGACAATATTTGTTGGGAAAAAGTCTGGTTGTTTCCCCAAAAGTACTTAATATTTAACAAAATCAAAGAAGTTTCCTTTAAGATTGTCCATAGATATTATCCTGCAAGTGACTACATGAGAAAGTATAAAAAGGATATACTTTTTAATTGTACCTTTTGTGACGAGCACCCAGAGACTGTGGTTCATCTATTCTGGCATTGTACTCATACTAAAAAACTTTGGCTAAATTTACACAGACTTTGTACTTCTGTGGAAAGATGTATTATTTGGTTTATTTTCCTTTGATGTAAGTAACAAAGATGCATTGTTTGTAGGTCTATCCAATTGAGCGAAGAGGCATTTGTTTTCCGGGTTCGGTTGAAACACGCCCCATAGTCACAGCCCAACGGAGAGTTCTCAGACTCATATTCTGACTAGAATTATGAGTATGACAACGTCAGGCTAGTAACGGCATTCACTGCTGCAGGAAAATATTGATTATCTTGTTCCGGTCCATGGTTATCCAATTCGCTAGGTGGCGCTGTCAGATAAAACGAGGGTCCTAGAACTGCGGTCCTGAAACTGCAGCTCTCCGGCTCTGCAGGTACATGCCGGTCACGTGGGCGCGGAGACGCCACCAGATTGGCCGTGTCTCAGACCGGGAGAGTTGTTTTTGTTGTCAGGAAGCCCCTTATTTCACCAAGATAAAGGGAGTTGTGTACCTTTAAGGACAACAATCCCTATTCGTTCCGAAAACAATTGTCACTCTACTAACCGGCTTTACTACCCAAACAAGGATTTGGACTGGAAAATAATACACTCGTGAGTTTTAATGTTTGGACATCAGGATTACTCGGAACACTAGGATCGTTCCAGCCTTGGACATGGACAACCTAGCTCTACCTGCTAGACTAGTCTATATTTCATTGTCGATTGTACTTAAGTCTGGCGAGTGTGTGTAAAAAATCTGATGAAATAGTGAACTAGCTCACTAGACATGCTAGTCATGCTTCTGTGTTCGGCTTAGTTGTGTAGCTTTCAGTTTTTGCTTAAAAGCAACGTCTAGGCTACTTAGTGCTAGTTAACCAGCTGGCTACGCCCCGGCAGCAGTACGTAGACTTCAACAGCTGTAAACGCAAACTTTGGCCTGTCACAACAACAGTGTTCGAAAGTATTTTTAAAAACTACGTTTGACTTTCAACATTGTTGAGAATTACAAGACGGATCGTTTAATGCCATTACAGTTGGTAAATCTAGTACAACCCAGCTATATCTGTTTTATTCAGCTTGACGTCATTATCCGCTAGTAAATTATTTGCTACACGTCTTCAAATTAAAACCTCTGTGATACCATTTGATGAGATTATTATTCTACTACTATTGTATTCCAAGATGCAATATTTAATATCGACTTCCGCGGTTGTAAAGATCATGTCTTTTCTGAAGTTGGATAATTGTAGTGAAGATGGTGATTGAGTTATTTGAGGAAATGTTGGTTGCTTTGAGGTTCTGTTCACACAGATGCACCAACAATAGATCAAGCCACTATTATTAGTTATATTGCTAGTTATATTCATGTTAAATTCACCCTAAACTTACGTTGAACATCTTACTGTTTTTGTTTTATTTATGACCATAATTCATTTAAAGAAAACAACCTCTGTTTGCCACTAAACGTATAATACAAAATATATTATTCTAGACTGAGTAGACTGAACAATCATAGACTAACCATAATCTAAATTCTTATTTCTAGCGTGACGCAACCAGGCAACAACCCATCATTCACCACCCCAGACCTGCCTTTTTGTGACGGGTTGTATGATTGATCCAACCTCTTGCCGTCATGGCGATGGACGAAGGCGCGCGGAGCTGTCTGCTACGTTCACGCTCCACCCTGGAGCAGGACATCAAGGCCACCTACTTGATGGATCACATGATCAGTGATGGCGTGTTGACTGGAGATGAGGAGGATATCATCAGAAGCAAGGTATGTTCCAAGACAGGAAACTAACTGCATTTGACTGATTTCACCTGAATACATTGGTGAAAGCTGTAGAGTGAATCCTCACCAATCCAGCCATTTTAGAGAAGAAAGGAGGGGTGGTACACATTTTTATTGAAGGTACTTTATGATTCCCAAAGAGAAATTGCAGCAGTCCTGATAAAAACATTTTTTTAAACTAACTGGTTACCAATGCAAAATACACAGCGCTGTACATGGGAGGTAAAACACCTATGTACAAAACAAAACAATTTAATGCAGGTGACACACATATGTACAGAAAGATTTACAAAAAGTGACAAACAGCTAGCGCAGGTAACATTAGCCCAGAGGGAATGCACAAAACAATTTAACACAATTTGAAAAAATCTTTTTAGTTCCTGTGATCAGGCTCTTGAAACATTTCTCTCCGCCCCACTACTGCGCTACCCTCCCTCTCTCTCTCCCTCCCTTTCTCCAGCCCACCAGAAAGGAGCAGGCTGTATATTTGTTGGAGCTGCTCTTGAGGAAGGACAACCGGACCTACATCTCTTTCTACAAAGCCCTGGTCAGGGAGAGCTATGGAGATCTGGCCGGCCTGCTACACAACAGTCTACCCCTCATCTCCCCTGAGGCCGAAAAGAGCTTCTCTGATGGGGGGACACCTCATGGTGAGTGGTGGGGGATTTGGATCAATAAGGGGGCAATAACCTTTTCACACCTGAAGTGCGTGTTTGATTACCTTGCAACCAAAGGAAAATGAGACCAAATCTTGGATTAATTTATTTCTCTACACTTCCTCTGAATTACTGTAATGTTCAGATGAATTGGAGCAGATTTTATGTTTCAAATAGTGCAGAAAATCAAATAAGGCAACTGTATGGGGGGTGTTGAATCTGTAACTTCTTCATATGCAGTCTAATACACTATTTCTGAGCTATACCCATCCAACTGTATATATTTTGTCATATTCATTCATGTTTTTTGTTCCACATTTGTAAAATGTGGTATGTCCTTGTTATTGACTATTTAATCAAAACTGTGAATACCTACAATGAAAGTCTGATCAAAATTCATAGATGTGCGTGTGTGCATGCATGCTGTACCAAATCAAGCTGTCTTTCATCTGTATGCGCAGACAGTGTGTCTCTATGCTTCTCCATAACCCCTTTTCTGCCTCCTATCCCCCCACTTCTTCTCCCCTCGCTACTCCAGTCCAGGCAGTTCTGAGCGAGGGCGGGGTGCCCCAGAGGCCTGTGGTGTTTGTAGTCCGGCAGGAGCTGGTGAACCAGGTGAAGGAGAAGCTCTGGCACCTCAACAAAGAGTCTGGATGGGTCACAGTCTATGGCATGGCCGGATCGGGCAAGTCTGTCCTGGCTGCTGAGGCCGTCCGTGACCACGCTCTCATCACCGGTAAGGGGAGGGGGGAGGTGGGCAGGTATGGATGATGAGACATGAACTTTGGTTCATGTCTCATGATGACTTCCTGGCATGATGTTGGATTGGTGGTCTGAAGTAGGTAGATATTCCTTTTTTCCTTTCTTTAAATCTCTCTCCCTCTGCTCTCTACTCATTCCAGAGTGTTTTCCCGGAGGGGTCCACTGGTTGTCCATCGGCCAGCTGGACCGAGCTGACCTCCTGGTGCGCATGCAATCTCTGTGTTTCCGTTTGGAGCAGGACCTACAGTCTGTTTCGCGTGCCCCCAGCTCTCTGGACGAGGCCAAGGAGCGCCTTCGCTTCCTCATGCTCCGCCGGTACCCTCGGTGAGTGGGGCGCACACATCCATAGAGGCAGTCCCCCTGGAGGGTACACATGCCTGAGGACTGGAGGAAGAAGTGATGACAACTTTAGTTTTGTTTTGTCTCAAGGACTCTGCTGATACTTGATGACATCTGGGACCCTTTGGTCCTCAAGGCTTTTGACATACAATGTCGGGTGCTTCTGACAACTCGAGACAGAAGCCTAGCCGACTCCGTCAGTGGTAGGTATTTAGATGTCTCAATGGGGTATGGCTATATGTACACCAACACGCATTGTATGTATGTGTGTCTGTTGTCATACTCAGGTGCCAGGCATGAGGTGCAAGTAGAGAGTGGTCTTGATGAAGACAAAGCCTTGGAGATCCTGTCCCTCTATGTCAACAACAAAGTCCAGCGACTGCCAGAACAGGCCCGCAGCATCGTCCGAGAGTGCAAAGGTACAGAGATACACTTGCACACACGTTTGTCATTGAATCAGACACTCACTTCACCGGAAGCATGCCACACATTCTCCACTGAACAAGCAATCATTTTCGTAGATTCCATTCATGACTGTCATTTTCCGTGGAAAACCAATCCCAAACCCTTTGTTCAAGCCAATGGACTCCAGGCCAACTAATTCATACCCCCTCCCCACACACACACACACTCCCAAGGTTCTCCCCTGGTGGTGTCCCTGATCGGCGCACTGCTGAGGGAGTTCCCCGACCGCTGGGTCTACTACCTGCAGCAGCTGCAGCAGAAGCAGTTCAAGCGCATCAGGAAGTCATCCTCCTACGACTATGACGCCCTGGATCAGGCCATGGCCGCCAGCATCCAGGTGCTGCCAGACGAACACAGCACACTCTACAAGGACCTCACCGTCCTTGAGAAGGACGTCAAAGTGCCTGCCAAGGTTAGCTTGGGGCCGGGAAAGAACAGGTTGTTAGCGGCTTGGCTAGCAAGCGAAATAGGCTTGGCTGTGTCTATCGAAGCGAGAAGGCTAGGCTAATGCTAATTCGAGGCCGGACCTACAAGGCTCAGTGTAGATTACGGATGGGGGTTTCTACGAAGCTGTGTGGTCCATACTGATCTTAAAAACACGGTTGTGGGGGAAAAAACATTTGAAGTGTAATGCTGCTTTGCAGGTTCTGTCGATTATGTGGGGCCTGGAAACAGAGGAGGCAGAGGATGTGCTCCAGGAGTTTGTGAACAAATCCCTCCTGTTCCGAGATTGTCACCACCGGCCCTACCGCTACTACCTCCATGACCTCCAGCTGGACTTCCTGGCTGAACAAAACCGTTCTCAGATAGAAGTGAGACCCACTGTCCCTTTACTCTGCTTCCCGGCCCCCCTGTAGCAGTCATACACCTACCCACCTCTTGTAGGTGGTTTGTTTTTATTTGACGTTGTGTGTGTGTGTTTTTTATCTGACATTGTGTGTGTGTTTGTGCTCTAGAGCCTTCACTCCAAGGTGGTGCGTCAGTACCAGCAGTTTTACAAGCAGTCTCCTCCCACCTCAGAAGATGAGTGTTCCTATTGGTTCCGATTCCTCCCGTACCACATGGCCAAAGCTAACCTCACGCAGGTACCACACACACTGTACTGTGCATAAATATGTTGACTTTGATTAAACAAACTGTCTATGACAAATGAAAGTGGTATTTTAACTTTTCTGTCGCCCTTTTCTCTCGAAAGGAGCTGTGCTCTCTCATGTTCTCCTTGGACTGGGTCAGAACTAAGGCTTGCATCATGGGCCCTGCCCACCTCATCAATGACTATGTGGAGTACGGAGACATACTGGACAAGGAGGTCTGTAGTCACTTTGTTTAATGAGCCTCCCTATGCCGTCATGTCATGGAGGCTTTGAATAACCTGAAGAGGATTGGTGTATTTTCGGGCTATCAAATTTAATTGTGTGACCTATTGAGAACTTATTTCTGTTTGCTAGACTTAAGGTTGGGCATAGATATAACACCACTACATGACCACCAGAAGTGAGGTGCTCGCTAAATATACAACCACAAGTAGACATTCGCTTTTGGTAACTTCTAGGTAAATTATCTGCTGCACGGACTAAACACCATTAGTATGTCGCTCCTGACAAAAGCTAGCTGGGTAAACGTGCTGTCTGGCCCTCCCTCCCCAGAACAGCGAGGTGCGCAGCCAGTTCCAGGAGTTCCTGTCCCTGAACGGGCACCAGCTGGAACAACGACCATTCCCTGATGTGGTGCAGCTGGCGCTGTCCCAGCCGGACTCCTCCGAGGTGTTCAGGCAGGCCCTGCTGCAGGCACAAGAGGGGGCCAACAGGGGGAGACTGTACCTCGACTGGCAGTACGTCCACTCTTCTCTCACCGTTCCGCTCTCTTCTTTCGTTTTAGAGGCTGACGGATATTATTTTTCTGTCTCCCTCCCTCCCTCTCTATCTCTCTCTCCGTCTCTCTCACTCCCTCCCTCTCTCTCTCCTTCCCTCTCCTCTCTTTCTCTTTCTTTCTCTATCCGTCTCTCTCACTCCTTACATTACATTTACATTTATGCATTTAGCAGATGCTTTTATCCAAAGCGACTTCCAAGAGAGAGCTTTACAAAAGAGCATAGGTCACTGATCATAACAACGAGATAGCCCCAAACATTGCGAGCAGCCAAAACATGAAGCATACATTGTGAAAAACCAAATAAGTGCCAAAGGGAAGAACCATAAGAGCATGCAGTTAAACAAGTTACAATTAAACAACATGAAACTCAAAAACTGCAAGAGTGTACCTGTAGAAAAGAAGACAAAACAACAATCAACAGTAAAATATTTCACAGCGAGTACAATAATTTAAAACCGTCACAACTAACCAACAAGAGCAACAAGTCTCTCAATACGAGTCATTGTTATCCTGGAGGAAACTAACATCAGGTCCAGCCAAGCATTCCTAAGTGCCGTTGTACTCCCGGAACAAGTGCGTCTTGAGCCTTTTCACTCCTCTCTCTCTCTTTCCCTCTCTCTCTTTTTCTCTCCCTCTCTCTCCTTCCCTCTCTCTCTTTCCCTCTCTACCCTGCTAACTCACTCGCTTTCTAATTTGCTCACTCACTCAGCCACTCACTCGTTTTCTGTAATTTTTTTTACCCAGCATTAATTGACAAGACAAAACACAGATAAACCTGAGCAAGTGAACAATCATTTCATCCTGCATTCCCCCATAGGAACAAGAGCAGCCTGGAGAGTCTGTCTCGTCTCATAGTCCAGCCTCACCAGGGCTCCATCTACCATGCCTGCTTCTCTCACGATGGTGCCAAGATTGCCTCCTGTGGTGCTAGCCCCAAACTGCGGGTATGATGGGTCTGAAGGTTGGGGCACAGGCGCACCAATGTTTACAAACAATGGATACAACCAAACACACATCCAACTAGCTGTGCCATAACTGACATTTAAGTGTTTTTTTTAACAATTGATTTGATAACTTGACAGCTTTTTGCACAATGGAGTGTACAACCACAATATCCATTTTTAAATGGCTGATAATACATTCAAATATTTAAGGTCTGATTTGGTTGTGCAAAGGTATTTATTTGTGTAGGCGTTTTGTGTGTGTTGTCAAACGTGTGAATGGTTTTTGTAAGTGTTTATTATGGTGTGTGTGGTCCGACCATCGTTCCCAGGTGTTCAAGAGCAACACCGGGGAGAAGCTACTGGAGTTCCAGGCCCATGACGACGACGTAATCTGCTGTGCCTTCTCCCCTGATGACCGCCTTCTAGCAACCTGCTCCAGTGACAGGAAAGTCAAGGTACTGTGGATAAATTGGGTGTCTCTGTCTGTCTATCTGTGTCTGTCTGTCTGTGTCTCAGTATTTGTCTGTCTGTCTCCCTGTCTATCTCCATCTGTCTATTTATCTGTCTATCTGTCTCTGTCTGTTTCTGTTTGTCTGTTCAGTTGGTAAGTAGGGGTGGAACGGTACACTGAAGTCACGGTTCGGTTCATACCGCGCAGTGAACGGACAGTAAAAACACTGCTTATTCTACAATTTTTTTTGTATTTGATTATGCGTACCTGCTACATTCATCATCGTAACGTCTAAACAATTGGAATAACACACATATTGCATATATAAATCACAAGAATAAACAGTAAAAATACAAAAAGTTTATTAAATAAAATGATTAGTGCTGTCAAACGATTAAAATATTTAATCGTGATTAATTGCATTAATGTCATAGTTAACTCGCGATTAATCGCAATTAATCGCACATTTTTATCTATTCTAAATGTCCATTGATTTCTTTTTGTCACATAATTTTTTCTTATTTTGATGCTCTTATATACATGGAAAAGTGGATCGGATTGCTTAGTGCAAATGTTTTTTTTTTAATTGAAAACAACATTGCCATCGTCTCGCTTTGACGAGTATGGAAGCAAATCGTTACCAAAATTCAAATGCAAATGCATTTCCAGAAATGCATTTGCATTTTAAGAATGTGGCTGCATTATTTGACTCATAAATGAAATTAGTATTCAATCATCCTATTTGCATTTTAATTTTCTTCTTCAAGAGTGCTCAATCTTTCACTTAATTAAAATGAAAAAGAAATAGACATTTGAGATTTAATTTTCAAAATATGCCCCAGCAAATAGATACCAAAATTCAATTTGAAATGTTAAATTTGAAAATGAAAATGCATTTCTGGAAATGCATTTTCATTTTAAGAACGTGGCTGCAAAATCGTGACCACAATTCAAATTCAAATGCATTTCCCGAAATGCATTTTCATTTTCAAGAACGTGGCTGCAAAATCGTGACCACAATTCAAATGAAAATGCATTTCCAGAAATGCATTTTCATTTTAAGAACGTGGCTGCAAAATCGTGACCACAATTCAAATGAAAATGCATTTCCCGAAATGCATTTTCATTTTAAGAACATGGCTGCAAAATCGTGACCACAATTCAAATGAAAATGCATTTCCAGAAATGCAAAATGAAGGGAAAAACATTCTGAGCGGCGCAGCAGAGTGACGTCAGTAGCCGCTCTTCTTCAGCTCCCTGCTGACCGAGCTACCCATCTTGTTCGGTAGGGGGCGGTGTGCAAAAAAGCTCTGCAAAGACGTGTGTTTACTCATTTTTTAGCAAGTTTGTGGGCTTTATTGAGCGGTATCATGCGTGTCTCTTCCTCTTGACACATGACAAGTGATAGTTACCACTCAATGAAGCCTGTTTGAGACAACAACTCTATCGGTGTTATGGATGAAGGCTATCCTGAGATCGCCACTAAAGCACTGAAAACCCTGCTTCCATTTCCAACATCAAGCGGGATTTTCTGCCGTGACAGCAATCAAACAAAATTATGGAATAGGCCTAAACTGGAAGGAACGCACTTCGGGTGTCACTGTCGTAGTTTATAGTCACACACAACAGTGGGACTGACACATCGAAAGCTAGCTATAGTAACAATATAACGATGGAAAACCAGGCTAAGAAACTTAAAGATGGGGCTGAAAAATTAAGAGACAAAAATACATCACATTCACTATGGTTTTGTCAATTGAAAAAACGGCTGTTTATTTTACATAAAACTCCCAAAACTATTTTGCGCTCAAATAAAGGCCCCAAAAGTTGGCCTTTAAGTAGGCCTATCGAACTCCCGAACTAGCATCAAATCAAACACAGACTATGCATGCATTAGCAGGCAGCTGTGGTAGCGTAGCTATACGGGGGCCGGTTCTGGTGGGCTGGTCTGGATAAAAATCCAGGGCCTATTTTTACTCCCAGTCCGTCCCTGCCGCCCCGCAACATTAAGCCACCCCCCTGATAAAATGTTCCCGAGGCTGTGTATATGTTGTTAATAAATAGGCTAACAATAAATTGTTGTTGTACCAGCAATCCAAGTTTTGTTTTTCACTGTAGAAATCTCAAATTTCATAATGATTTGCCAATGCAAGAGAGTACCGGCACGTTTTTTTCTCCACTTCAAGCACTGAATGTAATGCAATGCAGATGTGCACACCGAACAAGATGGGTAGCTCGGTCAGCAGGGAGCTGAAGAAGAGCGGCTACTGACGTCACTTTGCTGCGCCGCTCAGAATGTTTTTCCCTTCATTTTGCATTTCTGGAAATGCATTTTCATTTGAATTGTGGTCACGATTTTGCAGCCATGTTCTTAAAATGAAAATGCATTTCGGGAAATGCATTTTCATTTGAATTGTGGTCACGGTTTTGCAGCCACGTTCTTAAAATGAAAATGCATTTCTGGAAATGCATTTTCATTTGAATTGTGGTCACGATTTTGCAGCCACGTTCTTGAAAATGAAAATGCATTTCGGGAAATGCATTTGAATTTGAATTGTGGTCACGATTTTGCAGCCATGTTCTTAAAATGAAAATGCATTTCGGGAAATGCATTTTCATTTGAATTGTGGTCACGATTTTGCAGCCACGTTCTTGAAAATGAAAATGCATTTCGGGAAATGCATTTGAATTTGAATTGTGGTCACGATTTTGCAGCCACGTTCTTAAAATGAAAATGCATTTCCAGAAATGCATTTTCATTTTCAAATTTAACATTTCAAATTGAATTTTGGTATCTATTTGCTGGGGCATATTTTGAAAATTAAATCTCAAATGTCTATTTCTTTTTCATTTTAATTAAGTGAAAGATTGAGCACTCTTGAAGAAGAAAATTAAAATGCAAATAGGATGATTGAATACTAATTTCATTTATGAGTCAAATAATGCAGCCACATTCTTAAAATGCAAATGCATTTCTGGAAATGCATTTGCATTTGAATTTTGGTAACGATTTGCTTCCATAGACGAGGGGGCGGAGAATTCGCATCAGCTGTGTGCTTGGCCATGAAGTGGTATTTCAGACTGGACGTGCTGTGATGATAGCTCAGTTCACAACGACAAAACACACAGATCACTTTGGTCTTGTCAATGGAACCATTTGGCAACTTTTTAAAAGTAAATGTTCCATTTAGAATTTTGTTGGCATCCATTTCGGCATCTCGCGCTCGCCATCCACTCAAAACTTAACGTTAGCCTACTACTCTTTAGCCGGCTCGCAAGCACAAACAAGTGTGTGCGGCGTGCCTGTTGTTTTGTTTCCGGTCTATCTAGATCCGGTGTGGTGTTGTAGTTTTTCAACGTCAGTAGTTGCTGCAACAGCATGTGAAAAAAACGACAAAGTTTGCTTGGCCAAAAAGAACATTAATTGCGCGATAAAAAAATGTACGCCGTTAAAATGGGTTTGCAATAACGCGTTAAACTGACAGCACTAAAAATGATTTAATAAAAATTTTACGTTTGAATTTTGGCAGGGTAGGCAGTGCCTACCTTGCCTACCCAGACTGCACGTCACTGCCCACAACTGTTGAACAATGCCGACACACAGTGCTTGTCTTATCTACCACTCTCTCGCCTGTACTACTGTAACTGAATGGGAAACCAAAGTTTTCCCAAACTTGCAATCTTAAAAAGGCCGGCGGGTCCTCTTTCTCTCGTGTGTCCCACCACTTGCCATACTCGTCCTTAGTGCTGCTAGCTAACCTATCTCACGGCGGCGTCAATCAGAGCTTCAGAGCTACAGATTAGATGTCCCTGAAGAAAACTAGTATCTAACAGTAGTTCCGCATAACATTAATTAATTTGCACGCAAGTTTTATGTATTTTTATACCGTGTATTCTCCGTGTAATTTCATGCACCGAACTGTGACGCCCGTACCGTACGGTTCGGTACAAATACATGTACCGTTCCACCCTATTTTTATAACAAGTTTTGTTGACCTGTTTAGGATCTACTCATATCTACTCTTAAATTAGAAAATGAAGCATCTCTTTTGATGTAGAATCTCCCCTGATGACAGATCTGAATATAGGCTTGATCCAATCCTCTCACAGATCTAAACTGGACAAAGCTCTGAATGTAGTATTGCTGCCCACTTTAGATTCGGGAGTGGGGCATCTCTCAGGATTCATAGTTATTTCACTTCATTGTCCCTGCAGAGTACAGAGTCAGGCATCTCCGTTTGTTTAGCATGTATTCACTGTGCCTGGATAAGACCGAGAGTCTGAGTTTGTTCAGTATCTGTGTATTGTACCGAGAAGGAGCCGGGTTGGGCTTCTGTGTTGGTCTAGCGTCTCTACTGTGCCTCCGTCCCAGGTGTGGAACGTGGAGCGTGGGACTCTGATGAGGGTGTTCGAGGACGAGCACGAGGAGCAGGTCAACCACTGTCAGTTCACCAACACACAACGCCGCCTCCTGCTGGCCACCTGCTCCAATGACAAGTTCATGAACACCAAGGTGTGCACGCGAGGGGCTGGTCAACACATGTACAAGTTGATCTTCAAATTCCACTCTGTTTCTCTACCCACTTCCATCGTTTCTGTCCTCTTTCAACTTCTGCGATGTCTTCATTGTGTCCTTCCCGTTTTCTGTCTTCAGTTGTGGAACCTCAATAAGCCCTCCTCCCAGAACACCATGTTCGGTCACCTGGAGCCTGTCAATCACTGCTGCTTCTCCCCCAACGACACTTACCTGTCCACCTCGTCCAGCGACGGCACGCTCAAGGTAGGAGAGCCCTCCTGGATCGCTAACTAATCTCAAACACTGTACAATACTTGGGTGTGCTTTATTTGACTTACCCACTGCTGTGAATTAATAATTCACAGCTAATTACTTATATATTTTCTGTGTTTGAATTGATCGTCGTGAGCTCCTGTTTATGGCTACCCGCCAGCGTTTACATTCTGAAGTGTCTTAAACATTTTTGGTACGCACGTCACTGGTGCCTGAGGACTAAATGACAAAATGGAAGTGTGCCGCTGTCAATCTGTGCGTGTCTGTTGTGTTTTAGCTGTGGGAGGTGTCCTCAGCCAACGAGTGGAAAAGCATCGACGTCCAGGGTTTGTTCCCCGAGCAGAGCGATGGAGAGCAGGCTGAGGTCATCGTCAAGTGCAGCTCCTGGTCGGCCAACGGCGAACGCATCATATGCGCTGCTAAGAACACAGTCTTTGTGAGTCCATCTCTATTGTGTGAATGTGTTGTTGTATGTGTTCACGTGTGTGTATTTACACAAGTGTTAATCATCAACTTTATACATTCATAATCAATACACGCAATTTAGCACCAGTGGCCAGAAAGTCTCCATCTCTCTCTGTATGTCATCCATCAAGACCTTTCGCAAGTCAGCCTGTCTGTCACACTGAGCCAAAGGCCCAAGACAGCTTGTCTTTCAAGCTTGGTATTTTTGCCAGTCCAATCCAGTCCAGTGGATGGAATGAGACTGAGAATGAGCCCCTCACCGGAAGCATGGAGAGGTCAGCAAGGGTTGTCAGTATGTCTCTCTCCATCACCAGCCAAATGTCAAGTGATGAGTCAGCTTGTGTGTCGACTTGTGTGAGAGAGTGAGCCCAGGCGGTCGTTTCTGTCAGAGGTGAAGAATGCACGCAAACACTGCCGGATTTCCATGAACGAAATAGGCTTTATTGTGCATAATAATTACTCACATTGGATGTGCTCCTGCCAACCAGCCTCCCAACTGAGCTGTGCGGCACACCTTTATTCACCTGGGCGATACCATATGACGTGCGTCACAATCAATTAACATGCTCACCCGGTTTTCCCCCTTTGCATTTAGCAGACACTTTTATCCAAAGCAATATAACACCATATTGACATGACACATTTCACACATACATTATGTCTTTATCACGGACTGCCCTAAAATCACTTCATACATTAGTTTCTTTAAAACAGTGCGCACCCCTGCTCCCCGGATCGCTCTCCGCCCCCGGTGCGCACAATACACATAAATCACTTTCCCCGCCCTGCACCCTGGTTTGCCCCCACCTCACTGGCAGACACGGCAACAGGGAAGGACACCGCCACACCCGCCGAAACTGGTCAGTTCCATGGAATTGGCCGAGAGCCACCGATTTACGTGGCAGACGCCTTGCGTTCTGTCACAACTTGCTTGGGCTCTCGTCAGAGGAATATAGCCGTTGGATGTTTCCAGTTGTTTTGGCCTGAGTCTGGAACATTTAGCCATATTTGGATTGTTTATTCTTCTAGTTTATTTTCTCCCAACATCAAGCCCATATCTTGACAGAAGAAACCTTGATATTTATAATGATATCATTCAAAAACTGGCACTGTCCACCGAGCACAATAAGAAATCCTACGTAGCTTTTCAGGTTGCGTGAGGAAACTCACTGTAGGCAGGTGGCCATCTCCAATACTCTTTTAAGTGCTTGTTGCCATGGCAAGGGGTTGTTTTCAACAGCTTTTAATCAGATTATCTTGCTGTGTTGCTTCACTTCACATCCAGAATGCTCCAGCTGGGTTTTGAGGTGACAGCCTAGATGACCTATGATCGCAGGTGACTGGTTGCTACCTAAATTAGTTTATATATTTGTCTGTGCGCTATACCCTACAGCAAGCTGTCACCCCTATAAATACTTATTTACCAATCATATTTAAATTATTTTTATTTAAAGTCAGCATTTTGACAAAATCTCTGTTAGGCCTATATTTAGCTTGGCAGATGGAAACTGTACATTTTCTCCAGTCTAGTTCTGTTAAAAGTTAAGAAACCATGAATCAACTCCCCTCCACTTACAGCCACACTGCCAGGGGGTAGTGTACCAGGTCCTGCACTGTTGATTAACCCCATGGTACTATTTAGACAAGCAGTAAACAATTAGGAAAAGTAATCCTGAATTATTTCAGTAATCATTTTACAAAAATTCCCACTTTTATACCATTTAATACTAATGGTTAATAATAATGGTTTATACTAGTATCTGAATACGGATACAGAAGTTTTTTTAGGTAAACACACACAGATACCTAATGACATCTCTGTAAACCTCTATGAATATACTGTTGGGTTTTTAACAGTGGAGGTTTACTGTGCTGCTAGCAGACTAGGGTGCTGTTCCTGACACAGGGGGGAGCTTTAAATCACACAAATACAGTCTCAGTCCTGTAAGGCCGGAGGAGCTTATGCTTGTCCCCCGATTTGATGGCAGGGAGATTGACTCGTTAATATCTGACTCCAATTATGAAATGTGCATATACCGTTACCTGTAACCTCGAGTGCTAAACGGACAGTTACATGAATCTCTGACGTAGGTTAGAATTGTATGCTTGATCAGGGCAACAACCTTAAAGTAATATTTTTCACGAATCAGCAGTTTATCTCCGCTATGGATATGGACTTATCCACCGTCACAGTATGCAAACTGACCCCCAGAGGCGATGGTGTTAACTTCGGAGCATGGAAAACTGTACTGAAAGTGACTCAGAGGCTTTAAATGCTAAATTATCTAAATCAAATCAAATGTATTTGTTTATCCATTTTTACAAACAATGTCACAGAGGGCAGGGCTTCACATACGCCCATAGAACTGCCCTTCAACCAACCTAAACCCTCAAGGAAGACAAGGAAAAAATTTAAGAAACCTTAGGATGAGCAATTCAGTGAGGGATCCCCTCCAGAGACGGTTGGTGAAAGAGAGGTGCAGAACACAAGCTAAACATAGTCATACATCAAGAAAAGTGCCAATGGGTGTTGAAACACTAAAATTCAATGTTCAACTTGGGTCAGAGTTGGCGAATGTCAGTTAAAGCAGTGGTAGCCACAGGGCTAGGGCGGGTGATCAGCGCAGCATCACAGGACACCCAGGTAGATGGACCGGAAGGGAAGGGACCAGGAACTCCCTGTTTTCCGTCAATGTAGACCGATGTCCACTTGGCGATTAGGTCCAACGCAGACCGTCATAGACCAATGTCCACTAGCAAACAGGTTCAACCACAGGGGAGGTGTGGAGGGGGTTGTGAAGGGGGACAGAGAGAAAAGAGCATGAATTAGAGAATGCAAAGGAGCAACTAACAGTTACAATAACAGTAAGGGTGAGGTCCCCACCAAATGTGCTTCCAAAGCAATTTCCTTCCAAGGCAAAGACTAGAAAATATGACGACACATGTCTTGTCTTTGGCTTCACCTGTACAACGGTGGATAATGCAGGCCCAAACTTAATTTACGCGGGCGCAGAATTCCGACGAAAACCCGCGGATTTTAAAATAGAACGCATTGGTCTGAGGCAAAATGTAAATAAACTTCTCAACTCATATTACATCTCTATTATTAAAAACGTTAGCCAAAAATGCTAGGAATTAAAAAGGAAACACTTATCAACCAAAATTACAGCAAGCGACAGGGCCAGGGAGTTTTCAGGCGATCTTTATGAGGATGGATCATTACTTTTTTGCAAAATCTGTCAACATTCAATCAACAATATTCTGCGTCAAACTGTTGTGGAACATCTTCGGTCACTCCGACATGAGAACAGGAAGGCTAGCTGAATTCCGCAGATTTCCGCAAAGTTAACAGAACTACTTGGTCGTTTCCTTCTCAGCGTGAGAAATACAATGTGTGGCGTGAGAGCGTGTGTATTGGTTGAAATGCGTGAGTTTGCAGCCCTGCTATAATAAAAAATATATAGAGAGAGATATATAGAATTCCACCCGCCAAAGTGGCTAGTAAGACTGACTGCTTTACCCGCCAATTCTACCCGCATTGGGCGGGTGCTAATGTCATGCCCTGCGCACACAATAGCGGAGGAATTAATACTTAAAGATCCTGTAAAGTGGAATTAAAAACGAGTTTCAAGTTCACCACGCCATAGAATAATGGGTTATTAACTACCCATCCAAATTCGAATGTAAAAAAAACACAGACAAGTATGTTAAATTAGGCTTTGAAATCGTAAGAAAATCAGCAGTCTTCTCTGCTTGAGACTGGGGGGGCATGTCGCCTCCTCTCTACCCCCTGAGCCACAGCCGCCCCCTGTGTGAGAGTGACAGAGATTCCAACAAACGTGAGCAAGATCCCGGGATCAGACAAAAATATTTCTCCGGACATTCCTCTTATATATCAAAACCTTATAATTTTGTGTAATTTTCCCATTGGTCCTATACTTGTTTGTCACAGATGCATTATGCATTCTTACACTATTGGTCTCTCATCCTAGGGGATTCAGATTACAGGTGCTTTTTTGCATAGAAAACGTTCCCACTTTTTTAGGCCTGCTCTGGCCTTGAAGACCAGCTGCACTAGGTTTCTGGGCATATTGCTCATGATAGCAGAGCCTTGTAGTTCTCTATGGAAAAAGCATATACACATAGTCTTCTCTCGCACTCAGCCCCTAATCCAGATCTTTACATTTTGGGCTTAATATCTTCTACGTTTTAGTGGCAATAATAGTCAACAGCTTTGCATCTGGTTTTCAGTAATATAGCATATGCTAAAAAGGTGATTAAAAGGTTCATTTTCAATAATATAAATCCATAATCATTACCCTTGCTCATAATTACAACAGCGTGATGGTTTTTTTCCCACAACAAGACCACCTCTCCAGTGGTGTGTGCTAGAAGATGTGATTGTCTTTTAACATTACAGTCCCTTTGGTGCAAATGAACGACCAGTGACAAAGGGGTTTGATCATTCAGGTCTCTGCCAATACAGCCCTACAGTCCCTAACTGCTTTCCCTTCTGTCTGATCTACGGCTGCATCCGGTGCATGCTAATCTGTCTCAATGAATGATTTAATTATTCAAATACACACCAAACGCAGTAATAAGTCCGATTTATTTAACTCGTTTTCTAAATGGCCAATGGTTGTCTAGGAGCAAGACCAGCCAGAAGGCTTGTGGTTGGCCAGTGAAACAGCCAGACGGTCGCCAATAGGGATGTCCTGCTAATCGCAGGAGGCACAGCAACACCCGCAGCACATGGCATGGAAGATGCAAGCAAAGACACCCCTCGCCCTCTTAGCCCTGCTGATAGGGACTTCTGGAAGAGCAAAGCAGGCATCTTGATTTGAGGCATTATTTCACCATGCAAAATTACCTCACGGTCTTTGTGTATGTTTCCTACCTGGCTGGAGGACCTTGCTAGGGATGAAGGTGAGAGCCTCATCGATGTGAAAGCGGGTCTCAACAATTGGGGCCTTGTTTATGGCGGTGCAGACCTCAGCAATAGCAGCCTTCTCAACAGAGGTGGGGACCTCAATGATGGGGGTCTCGACAAAGGGGGCCTCAATAATTGGGGCTTTAATGATAGCACTGCAGACCTCAGTAATAGCAGCCTTCTCAACAGAGTTGGGAACCTCAATTATGGGAGCCTCAATGATGGGGGCAGCCACATTGTCAGGATTGACAAACAAGTCACCATCAATCAGAACCTTAAAGGAAAAACATGCAGTATGACATTTATGGATAAAAGAATATCCCACAGTTGTAGTTACAGTAAATGTCTGTGAAAGGGATGCTTACAGTTTTAATAGCTGAAGCTCCATTAAGTGAATCTGTCACTAAATCACTAACCTCTGTGGCTTTGGCAGCTAAGCTCTCCTCAGTGCTCTGTCCAGTCTCCACACTGGCGTCTGGGGCCATCCCAAACATGACCAGGACATGGCCTCCCATGACGTCAGTGAGGTTTGAGTTTCAGACACTGAGTGTCAAGGGCCTCAGCCAAGAGCTCTGGCAGGAACATCTCTGAGGTCTTACCCAGGATGGCGTCTACCGTCTCAGAGCACCTGTCCTGGGAATAACGGACCTGAAGCAGGACATTACCGGCCTCTTTGGTAGAAGAAAAGATTCTCTTCAAGATGGTCGCCGCCATTCCCACTGCCATGTCAGGTAGAGCCAGATAGGTATGGATCTTGGACTGGGCCCACGGGGCCACGAGGACCATGGGGACCAGCTCCACCACCACCTGTTTGGGGCTGAGGAGGGTGGGGGAGCTCTGCTCCCTGGAGATGTCGGCCATGATTGTTGTCAAGCCATCCTGAACACGGGTGCAGAGCCTGTCGTTGGTCGGAAGCAAGAAAGAGAATGAGGATGGTACCTGAATCCATAGTCCATTGATGATTTATGCTGAAAAACTTTCCACTTCTGGAAAAATCCTGATGTGGACAGATTCAGGTCTTACAGGTTGGAAGCTGATGCAGCACGCCGTGCCTTCAGATTCTTGCTGGCCTCGCAGAGCTTGTTGGCTATCTTTAGGATGGTGTTGATCTCAAAGGTCTGAAAGTAAACAAATTAATTATGATGTTATTAAGGAGTCTGGAGACCCATCTGTAGGCCAGTGTACTTTGGTCTGTCTGATTCTTCCTCTGACAGTGTTCTTCCCAGCCAGGCCAGCTCACAGCCTTCCTTCAGAGCGCTCCTCCACAGCCTTCACAGAAAACAACACAGTACTGTAGCTTTTCTGTCTTTATAAATCCTTGATGTTTTAATCAGATTGCGTGGTGAGTACTGAGATATATCATGTCTTCGTAGCTTAGTGTAAAGTAGTGTTGGATCATCCTGATGATATGAATTTACCGTGCAGTAAAGGACTTATTGACTTGAGAAGCCAGCCATTCACAGAAGATAACCTCTGTGATTTCAAGTGGCACCTCTCCTTTTCTCTTCAAGTCCAGGAAGTGGATCAGGCTTTTAAGCTGCATGACCAGAGATCTACCAATTACGTCTTTTGAAGCTCAAAATACTTAACACCTTCAACTTTGACCCCTTGGTGGCGCTATAATGCTTCAGTGGTCGACATGAAACTTGGTGACAATAATCAGGAGACCGTTCCCAATCAGTGTGCCAAATTTCAAAACTTCGCACCAATCGGTTCTATGGGCTGCCATAGACTCCTTGTTCTAAGTATAATAATAATAATTAAAAAACTAACAATTCCAATAGGTGCTTGGCCCCTAATAATTGATCTTCTACTTTAATGACCACTTAGATGTATTTAAATACTTTTATGGGATTATATAGGACTCTGTTGTCTTCTTTGATCCAATCCATGGAAATTGTCTGAAAACAGTAGTTTAAATAGGGAGTGTCTTCAGTAGTGATTGTGGTAATGATGAACATGAAGTGCAAACTCTTGGATTTTACAAAGACATTAGAATGTTGACATCCTATTTACATGGAGATGGAATGTATATCAACATTGTAAAGGTGTGCTCTTTTTGATGCAAAAAGTCTACATTCTGTAGAATTCTAGAATTATATTACTCCAACTATATCAGTGGCACAAATAGCAGATTTTTGTTGTTGCTTTTTCTATATATATTTTTTTATTGTTTATTAAAATAGTACCATGGGGTTAAGTGCAGGACCTAGTGCAACAGTGCAGGACCTGGTACGCCAGCCAGCGTGTCCACTGCAGTGACACGAATCGCTTGCCATCGCTCGCCTTCCCACAGTGCACCACGCTCGGGGGTGTGTCCGACAGATTAATGCAGAGTTGTAGTTCTCTAAAGTCACTGTTGTAGTTTGTATAACGTCATGGCAAAGTGTGCAGACTTGGGTTTACGTACTCGCAATATCAATCAAAATACAACTCAAAACTGTTTAATAGACATACATGTTGACATGTGTAAAACCTTTTTATTATATTACTCGAAGTCTCTGTTAATCTGTCGATACGACGAGGGAGTCCCAGCCGGGTTAGCTAGGCTAGTTGCCACAAAACGAAGTTACGTAATGTGACAAGACTGAATTTAAAAGTACAAAACCCCACCAGGAGCACCGACAACGTCAGCAACCCTGTGCCAGGCCTCATTCTTTTTGTCAATGTCTCTGTACAAATACAGAGACATATGGTACAGGACTGGATATGCAGCCCCACAAGCGATAAGTTTCTCCTCCATCTTGAAACTTAAAGCAAGAAATGTTTACCATGGTTGCTACGTTACGAGAAGCAAGAAAACAATCCGATTGGCTCCTCATTTGCATAAAGTTGAGAAAATCTCAACTCGAATCGCTTGAATCGCGTCGCATCGCTACCCACAATGCACCACGCAAGCAATTCCGTTGAAAATGAATTGAAAATGAATGGAAAACATGTTGTCGCTCGCATCGCTGCAGTGGACACGGAGGGGGAGTTGATTTATGGTTTCTTAACTTTTAGCACAACTAGACTGGAGAAAATGTACAGTTTCCATCTAAATATAAGCCTATAACTATAGTGACATTGTCAAAATGCACTGTTCAAATTGTCAATATAGGGTAGACAACATAGAGAAGACTTTAAATCAAAATATGTAAAATATGATTGGTCAGTATGTAAATAAGTATTTACGGGGGTGAGAGCTTGTTGTAGGGTATAGCGCACAGACATGTTAGCAGCTTTAGCAAGCTCTTCATGAAACAGAAGAGTGAGCAGAACAACCGGACGCCAGCCTTCGTCATTCTCTTTTTCGGTCTCTTTCTCTCTCTCACACACAGTGGCATTTGCTTTCTGGTGTTGAAAGCAGACGTGCCTGTAGGCAGTTGCGCCTTAATGCACAGGCTTACCTGGGCTTAAGCTCGGGGCCTCGACCAATCAGGGGCCTCTTAATAATAATACAAAATAATAATGATGATAAACGTCCGTATTCGTGGTGTCATTATGCTCTACAGTGGCATCTGGTGGTGGATGTTGAGGTGGAGGGAGGCCCCCCCTCCCCCTTATGTAAACAAAATGTAACAAAATGTAACAAAAACTAGAGAGGGTACAATTTCTGGGGAAATTGTAAGGTGTGCTTGCTTGCGTCAGTTGCAGATGGGTCCATTTAATATGAAACAAGCTGAACCCCCTTTGAGACAAGCTATTCTAAGAACGTTGTCACCGGCAGTATTTTTCAGATGGAATCGCGATCCAAACAGTACCATCTGCTAACTGAAAATATGCCCCCAAACGCAACTTTTTGGTCTCAGTCTAGAGCCCTGCGTGGAGAAGCTGAATTGTGCTACGAGCAAGCTAGCCTAGCTGATGTTGCTAGCCAAACTACACTGAGGGGATTGTTTGAATGCACCGGAAATTAAAACATTTCTTTTGACATAAAGTTTAGGCTGTGGAATTGAAGACAGCGACGCACCACACAAGCTTGAGTTTAAATACATTATTTAATGTGACATTATTTACTGTACATGCAAGTCTTGAATTGCTTAAATGTATAATGCTGCTAGTACACCATGGCACGATACGATACTTTCTGTGCAACAGCAATGCACGTTGTATCCATGCGTCGTTGCTAACGTGTGCTGACGTTGTGACGTAGGCTAGCACTGAGTTCCCTTCGTTGACACAAGGCACTTTTTGCCACAAAAACTAAATTTCAGCCTAAACTGTGCAACGGAATGTAAATAAAAATACAAGCAACTCAATCGCTACGAAGAAGAAACTTTTGACACCGACGTTGTCTATGTAGTCCAAATATTGACGGATCTTTAGGGGGGCAAAGCGATTAGCGGACGGGGGCCTCAAAATGAAAAAAAAAGTCCATAGCCCAGGGGCCTCAAGTGCTATTAAGACACCCCTGCCTGTAGGGTTTAGATAAATCCTCCAACTAGGTTTTGAGGTGACTGTGTGGTATCCACCTACTTACCTACCGTTCCTCCCATTCTGTCCTACCTCCTTGATGTTCCCCTCCCAGGTGTTTGAGGTGCAGACAGCGGCCATGTTGTTGGAGATCCGGGCCAGTCGTCTGAGCACGGTCCAGTACTGCCACGCCTGTCCCAGCAGCAATCTGGTGGCCATAGCGCTGTCACACTACGCCGTGGAGGTGAGGGACACACACTCATACACTGGCACCTTCTGTACACTGTGATAGCGGCTGTCATACTCCATGGAGGTAGCCTGTGTCCTAAAGACACAGTTGACACTTTGTTTTGGGCTTCAAAGATCATATCAGACAATTGATGCAGAAAGATAACTGTAATTCTAAGATGCAACCCACCATAAACACTGTGTGTGTGTTCATCCAGCTGTGGGACATTGAAAGTAACAGGAAGATGGCTGACTGTAGTGGTCATCTGAGTTGGGTCCACTGTGTCCAGTTCTCTCCTGAAGGATCTCGACTACTCTCCTGTTCGGATGACCAAACATTCAGGGTAAGAGAGAGAGAGAGTGTGTGTGTCCATGCCTCGTGGATTTGTGTGTTTGGGGGAAAAAAGTGTGTATGGGATATAGAAGTGTGTGAGAGCATGAGGGGATATAGAAGTGTGTGAGAGCATGAGAAGGGAAGAGGGGGAATGTAAAGGAAGAGAGAGGATACTTATCTGTCAGTGAGTGTGTGTGTGTGTGTGTCTCACAGTCCATCTGTGGGATCTGCCTCCGTATCTAATGAGCTCTCCTGTGATCGTTTCAAAGCAAACCTTACCAAATGTGTTCCGATCTCATACTTTGATGACTACAAGTCCCACAGTTAACTGAGACTGTGATGACTACAAGTCCCACTATTGACTGACACTGTGATGACTACAACTCTCTCTCTCTCTCTGTGATTCTCAACTCATTGGTATTCACCAGTTAACCCCTTCTCATACCATTACATAGTACCAGCTATTAACCCTTCTCATACCATTACATTGTACCATCTATTAACTATTAGAGCCCGACCGATATATCGGCGGGCCGATATTATTGGCCGATATTGGGCATTTTCCAAACTATTGGTATCGGCATTTATAATGGGCGATAAATTAGTATGAATGTTTTTTTTAAAATTGTATTTAACTTTATTATTATTGCGTTTTTGTTCAAAGGACTAAGTTTTATATCTTAAGTTTGTATTTTTAAACATTTTATTAATCAGAAACTGCATTAACACATTATTTTAGTGAGGAAATAATAACAGGAGTCAGATGGCTGAGCAGTTAGGGAATCGGGCTATTAATCAGAAGGTTGCTGGTTCGATTCCCGGCCATGTCAAATGACGTTGTGTCCTTGGGAAGGCACTTAACCCTACTTGCCTCGGGGAATGTCCCTGTACTTAGTCGCTCTGGATAAGAACTTCTGCTAAAAGTGACTAAATGTAAACTACAAATAACTACTGTTAGGGAAATCAGTTTGTTTTGTTACGCGTTTCTGGATTTTTAAAATATTTTTTTAATATCGGATTTTTAAATCCCCAAATATTTGTAGCGGTATCGGCATTAAAAATCCTTTATTGGTCGGGCTCTATTAACTATTCTCATGTAATTACATTGTACTATCTATTAACCCTTCCCATGCCATTACAGTTTACCGGGGTAACACGTCATCTGGTCTTTCCCCCCTCCCCTCCAGCTCTGGGAGACCGCCAAGGTGCACACCACCTCGGCCGTGCGCCTGAAGAGGGACTCGGACGTCCTGTTCAGCGACGGTGACATCACCATAGCAGCCGCCGACAACCGCAACAGACTGCAGGTGCGGCGGGCGGCGGACATCTGTGTATGACAGATGCCACGGCAGCAGACATGGTTGTGTGTGTGTGCGCATGGGTGTCAGAGAAATACACTACAGACAGATGTGCGAGTTCAATATGAAGTTGCTACTGTTTTTAAGTTGTAAAGCAGCTTCCGTTTAATGTTTGTGAGAATAGGAGATGTAATGTATTGTTAACTTGTGTAGAAAAAGTGTGATTACAGGGTTGTGTGTGTGTGTGTCAGGTGCGGAATGGCCAAACAGGAGTGGTGCTGTTTCAGTCGGAGGAGCAGGAGTCTCGTATTCGCTGTACCTGCTTATGCTTTCAGTCCTCTGCTGTGGCACTGGGACGAGAGGACGGCAATGTCCAGGTAGGACTGGTCACACACACACACACACACACACACACACACACACACACACACACACACACACACACACACACACTGACCTCTCCAGAACATCACATTCTGACATGGGGTGTTGATGAGGTTAGTAATTAAAAAAGGTGTGTGTGTCTGTGTGGCCACCCATGTAAAAAGTACAAATAAATTCTCCTTTGCTGGAGGAGGAGTGCACCGGGTCCAGTAATGAGCGGTGACATTTGTGCTGACACCTCCTTTATCTGACCTGTCAGCCGCCTGCCAGCCGGCCTGCCTGCTCCTCTCTCTGAAGAGTGCCTTAATCTCTTTCTCTTCCATTCCTCTATTCCCGCTCAGTCTTTTATTCGTTTTTTTCTGTTTAGTCTACTTCCATTCCTTTCAGTTCAATTTCGTACCACGGTTTTCCCTTCTCCTCCTCAGTTCCCTCTCTTGTCTCACTTACTTTACTTATTTTTTTCCCCCACACTGTCTCCTTTTTCCACCGTTCTAGTCCCCCTAGTGTTTTGTGTGTGTGTGTCTGTGTTTTGTTTTGGCTGTGATTGATACGATTGATCTATGGTTTGGTAAAGCTTGTCTGGTATGTGTGGTGTATGTATGCATACAGTACATGTCTGCTAGAGGATGTACATTTCCTTAATCAATTGTCATTAAAGTTTTAGAGTTCAAACAGATTGAAAAACATATTTCCCCAGAGGCCATAAAGGCTTCAAAATTTGTTTTTGTTGATGTTGAACATGGAGCTAATGATGAGTTTAGGCGGACAGACAGAGAACCGAATGAATCTTCACAAGCCTGAGCAAAACCCAGACAGACCGTGTCAACCCTAATTTAATTAACGGTACCCCACCGCCCTGGACACAACAGGGAGCTTGTAGATTTGAATTATGTTTCAGTTGACCCCCTCCCCCCTCTGACTTGACCTCCTGTATGAGAGATGAAGAGAAGGATGCGGATGACAGGATGATGGAGGGAGCAAAACGAGTAGAGCTGACAAGATAATCGAGTCCAGTAGCGAGGCCGTAACGTTCACTGCTCCATAATAGAGGCTACTGCTGTGTAAATGCAACGTTTGTGTGTGTGTGGACAAGCATATCTTAATTAAGCGAGTGCCCACTGAACCATTACTTGGGTTATCACACCTTTTAAGCTCTGCACTGTAAATGTAATTACTACAACTCTGGAATTGTGGCTAGCTAAGAATGTTTTATTTTGTATCATACTAACACACATAATTGCCAGTTCAGAATAAGCCTGAATGCACTTTACAACAGAGCGAACCTGTGTAGTATTGGACTGTAGGACTATGGTTTTTGTCATCAACAAGCCCAGTCTATGCTATTAATGCAGTCGCTATCTACAAATTGCTAAGGGTTTAGACGATGTACAAATATTTTTTGCTGACACTGCTGCACTGTCGTTCCGCTTGCCACCACTAGGAGGAACCCCCTACTTTGTTCTCTGGTTCCACTGCAGCGTCAGTCTCTTTCACCAATCAGGCACACTGCAATTAGGAGGAAGGGGAGGAAACAGTTTGAGAAAATACAGTGCAGTCACACACAATGTCCTCTTTGTCATTGACTCAAACTGATGTATGCTTTGCATGCTAACCCTTTTCTCCACAGTAATTGCTAATTTGAAAGGCTTTGTTCTCTGGAAGTGAGAAACAACTTGATGTTTTTAAGGGGGGTGGTTAGGGGAAAAGTACCGCAGACAGAGCTGAGAGAGTGTGTTTGTGTGTGTGTGCGTGCAGGCAGGGATGACGGCTAGGCAGGTACTGAGGACCATTGGCTGGAGAGCTCTACAGCTGTTGACCCCTCACACGGGACTGGTGATGGCGCTAGGGTTAGAGACAGGCAGGATTCAGGTATGGGAGGGCTTGTGTGTGTGTGTGTGTGTGTGTGTGTGTATCCATGTTTTATGACCCCTGATTAAATGGGGGAATGTGAATGTAAGCATGTGCGTAAGAAAGTGTGTATGTTCATTCCCTCCGGAAGGAAGATCATGGTTTGGGACAGCGCAATAAACTGATCAGACACAACATAACCCTTAGTAGACACAAAATGTACCCTTAGTTTGCTAGTATGTACCCTTAGTTTGCTAGCATGTACCCTTAGTTTGCTAGTTATGTACCCTTAGTATAGTTAGTCTTCATATTGAAATTTTTTATTCCTATATGTTTAATGTTTGCACCTTCCTGCCAAAACAAATTCCTTGTCTGTGCAAACTTTCATGGCGAATAAAACCCATTCTGATTCTGATAACAAAAAAACGGTTCATTACTCATGTGGCATCCCAGCATGTCACAGCATATCTTGGGACACAGTGACGGGCCCTCCTCACCAGGAACGCTGATCTACGACCAGCTCTAAAGGCTTTGCCCTCTCATCCAATCCCCTTTCAGATCCAATTAGCGTCAATTGGATGAAATGTTTACTGCTGTGCATCACAACCCCAGAATTTACACAAGTCTTTATGCTAATTGTAAAAATAAGAAGAAAAAAAAACGTTTTATTTTTGGGCAAATTGCCTTAAGCGTTTGCCCATCAACGTCATTCCAAAGACCTCAGGCACACTAATATAACATTCGCCCAACCCTTTTGAAAGCCGCATTTGAACCACATACAAACGTTGCTGTTTTGTGCAAGTGCCCGAGGCTAGCCTTCTCAGACATTTGAACCTCCTCTCTGGGTTTTAAATATTAAATAGGAGGTGAATCCAAGATGGGAGGAGAGGCACTGAAACCATAGACAACTGTATATATTTTTGGGCTAGAGATGCAAAAGCAAAAAAACTTGGATCCTTTATTTACTTGTTATATTAATATTATGGTGTCAGGTTTTGCCCTAGTTTCTTACTCTAATTACAGGTTTCCTTGTTTCTGAGGTATTCATCTAGTATAGAGGTATTAATAAGATCAGTAGCATATTCATTTATCAGTAATAGTCGCATGGCATTTCTAAACTACCAACTGCATCTGTTTTGCTATACAATCAACCCGCACAATATGCCAGTAACCCAATTTACTACGGATATATGATCGATAGTTCCATTTAATTGAGTTGAGTTGGAGATATTTACCCAAAGTTGTCTCAAGGACTTTTTTAGGACCTCAATATCTGTTCTGCTCGCTAATGGGAAGTCAGTTTTAAACCACCGCTGAAGTTTGGCTACAATTCCGAGGACTTCATTAGCATAGGTTCTTGAAGAAGCCCTCCTTCTCCCTTATGAGAATAAAGTGGTCTTTCATGAAACATCAGAGAAGTCTGTCTCTCTGGCTCTGACAGTAATGTCTGGCAAACGCTCAGACAAAGCCGTCGGACCCCATCAACCATCAGACTGCCTGACAGGACAGATCAGTCGCAGTCTGAGCTCTAAGCCCTCACTCTCACTTTTTTTTTTTTTTGTGCGTGCACATTTTCTTATCGCTGTCCACACAGCTGCACCACTTCTCTATCAACATCTCAGGTCTCAAATCTTTTTAGACATCACCATCGTTTCCCCAAAGCAGGCCAGTCACCTACTTATACTTTATGTGGTTGACACATATAAAACATCCTATTACAACACACACACAAACAGATGTCTTCAAGTTTCTTTTTTGGCTGAAATAGCAAACTCTCCTTGTCTTGGAACTGAGAGAGCGGAAATTTGACCAGCCCTAGTCAGGGCACTGGGACCATGCGTTTTACATTCAAAGTTCTATCTACTCGGCACTCTTTTTTCACTCTCTCTTTCTCGTTCTTGCTCTCGTTCTTTTGAGCACTATACAAAACGTGTCACTTCCAGAATTTGACCCCCTCCTCTTCCCCTGCCACCCCAGGTGTTGGAGCTTCCATCGGGCACCCTATTGGCCAGTCTGCCGGGCCACACCAAGACCGTGCTGCACTGCCAGTTCTCCCAGGACGGAAACACGCTCATCTCCTCCTCCGAGGACGGCACCATACGGGTACAGGCCTCGTTCTCTCTTTCTTTCTCTTCCCTCCTTTCTGTTGTCGCTCACTCACTCAACATACACGTATGTTGGCTTTTGGTCCATCTATTACAACATGATCCCTCCGTTTTCACACTGGCACATACATGTACGCCAGGGTTAATCGTTCCTCTTGTTATGCCTCCTACATGTTGACATTCTTGTCGATTTAGATGTTGTACCTCTCCTCTCCTAATATTGAGTAAAAGTCATATGCCGAGTCATTCGTCAACGTGCTGGCGCCTACTCCAACCCGTCTGCCCTACCTGCCCTGCCTGCTACATCCTCTCCTGCATTGTTATACTGCTTGGTTTCAGAATCCCTTCCTCCTTCCCCCCACCTTTTTATTTTCTTCCCCTTCCTCCCTCCATTCCTCCCTCTTCTCCCAGCCTCTTTATGTCTCCTCACCGCTGGTCGTCTTCTCATTTCGACTTCCTCCTTTCCAAGCAGTAGCTTTTACAGTGTGTGCTTGTGTGTGTGTGTACGCGCATGCACAATGTTTTCAGACCGTTCCGCTCTGTCACCTCCCCCAGTCCTCCACCGTTCCAGCCAGCTGCACATCTCCCTCTCATCTTTTCCTCCTCTCATCCTCCTCCTCCTCGTGTCCTCTCTTCATCTGTCCTTCCCCGACAGCCTCTCCACTGCTACACCTCACTGCATATCAGAACGCACAGCCTCATCCAGCATGCGTACTAGTACTGCCTACTTCATTACTATTCATGGCCAGTCTACTGTTTATTCATGAGGTATTCACTGTTTGACACATGCTGGCCAGTGAAAGGAAAGACAGTATTTGGAGGAGAAAAGCGCTGAGCAAAGTCGAACGTGAAGCGCTGTATTGGCATAATTGCTAGGTTGTAATAGATGCTAAACTTTAAAAACGGGGAAAGAGTAGGGATTGCTGTTGTTATTGAGGGAAGAAATGTATATTCACTAACCTCATTATACAGTGAAAAGATTATTGTGTTATGTTGTTTAACAGTTCCTTCAAATCCCTGTTTAGACATAAACATCACATCACACATAAGAGCAATATAATGCAACATAACTTTTTTATGTGATTCTACTTTACCTGCAAGTGTCGTATAGAGTCTGAACTGCTGTCGCTCCTGCAGGTGTGGCTATGGAAGACAGGCGAGTATAAGGTACTGCAGGGCCACAAGGAGCAGGTGAGGCACTTTGCCCTCCTCCCCACACCACTCTCGGCAACACAAGTCCTGTCCTGGTCCTACGACGGCACTGTGAAGGTAATACACATACACACACACACACACAGTCACTGCACACACACACACACGAGAGAGAAGGCAGGATGGTAACAGCGGGAGTCCAAACATGAGGAATAAAATGATTGCATCAGAGTAGGTCAATATCGACATGTTGTTCTTCCATCTGTTTTCTATTTCAGACTCTCTCCTTAGAAGATGCCATCCGTGGCGTGTGTGTGTGTGTGTGTGTGTGAAAGAGAGATAGGATGCATTTGGCGGTGAGTGTAAAAGAATGTGACAGGATTCTGAGCAGCACCACGCAAACAGACACACCCTCCCTCTCTGTCTCCCCCTCTCTCTCTTTCTCTTTCTCTCGCTCTCTCTCCCCCTCTCTCCCCCTCCCTCTTTCTCTCCCCCTCTCTCCTTCCCTCTCCTCTTTCTCCTTCTCTCTCTCCTTTTCTCTCCTCTCTCTCGCTCAGGTGTGGGACATTGAAACAGGTGAGAAGCTGCGTGACATTGTGTGCCACGGGGGCGCCGTCCTAGCCTGCGACGTGTCCCAAGACGGACGCCTTTTTGTCACTACCTCCGCCGACAAGACCGCCAAGGTAACGCAGACAACGGCCATGGGGGTCTCATCGCCTTCCCCTTTGGCCATATCTCCGTTACCTCTCTAAGCGGGGGGGGGGGGGTGAGGTCATCGCTCATCAGAGTAGGAAGACCAACGCATATGGTCAGGCTGGTCGAAGCGCCCACACACCCACCTCTCCGCAGCGGTCATTAAGTCTGACCATAGCCTGCAGAGTATTTCCGCCTACCTGTCTGTGGACGGTGGGGTTGCTGGGCTGGTTCTGCTGCTGCCCCCTTCCCACTGTGGTCTTGACTTTGGTTGACTTTTCCTCACTCAGTGGGTACAGGCCTCTCCCTGCGGCTGCTGCTTAGAGTTGGAGCCAGGTCGGACATTCACGCCAACCGTAGGAACTGTAGACCCAGCCAGGGTGCTATTTCTTTAAGTATTATTTGTGCATTGCCAGTGGGGTGCCAGTCATTTTGGAGACCACTGTATATAAACACTTAAATAAATTATTCCTTCGAAATTATTACATCTTTCATACAGGATGTGTCTGTGCCAGTGATGTAAATGTAGTACAGGAGAAATCTCCAAAATTACTAAGAATGAAAAGGGATTTAACCACTGACTGCTGATCTACAGCCACGGTCACTCCTGGTTTCACACAGGAATATTCAGCTGGTCACTAAAGCTAAATTGGATTTGAATGGTGTTAGCAAAGACTGTGTCTATTAGATGTGGTGTGTGTGTGTGCATTTAAATGTGTGTGTGCGTGTAATTAAATGTGTGTGTGTGTGTAATTACCGTATTTTACGGAAAATAAGCCGCATCATGTATAAGCCGCACCCCCCCTAGAAGGACTTTGAGTTTGTAAATCGGAGTACAAGCCGCACTGGAATATAAGCTGCACTTTCACTTTCATTACGAATCATTCCTCTTTCAAGTAATAAGCCCCCGTTCAAGTGTTGAGAATTTAATTAGCTGCACAGGCTGTAGAGATCTTGAGACAAAGCCACTTTTTTGTTCTAAAACCGGACTATAAGCCATTTCGAAATATAAGCCGGACAAGCACAAGAAAACTGTAAAATCGAAGTGCAAGCCGCGGCTTATTTTCCGTAAAAAACAGTAAATGTGTGCCTGTTCGTTCATTTAAACGTGTGTAGTAATTGAGCAGCTACTGTCCTCATTACACCCAGATTTTCTTTGTTTACCAGACCGGTATGCTTTGATTTGAGCTTGGGGCTTCGACACCCTGTTAATGATGTCCTTGGGCCATGGTTTACACTGTCTACGTACTCTCTCTCTCTTTTCCTCCCTCTCTCTCTAACTTTTTTCTCTCTATCTCGATCGAAAGCACACCATTTCTGGCCACCAGTGAAACAAAGGCCATACCCAAATCTGAGCATCTTTGTCCAGTATAATAGATCACGTTTATTTTGTCTGTTTGTCCTCTCTCTTTCTCCTTCGCTTCCCCCCCCCCCTCCCCCTGTCTCTCATCCTCCCTCCCTCCCTCCCTCGCAAACTTCAGATGAATGTGAGACATTGTGTCCACTCCAGACATAGTCAATCGTCTGCCAAATGAAATTTCTAATTATCCTCAATGTTATTTTCTTCCAATCAGGCAGAAGAGAGGAGGGAGAAAGGAGAAGTGCAGGGAGAGAGAGAAATAAACTGAATGCTATTTAGTCATGATGTTCAACTGAATCCACATTTTATAAGTGGATATAATAAACCCCCACCAAGGGAGAAAGCAAACTAACATGGCATGTCTTGTCCATCAAATAATTATCTGAAGGATAAACTACATGTTCTTCCAATCTTCTAATGTTGTGTCTTTAATGACAGCATTGATCTACACCCCCTCCTTCTCCCCCCCAGGTGTGGAGCTGTGCATCGTGGGATTGCATGCACCTGCTGACTGGCCACCAGGACTGCGTCCGCAGCTGCCGGTTCTCCTGGGACTGCCGGCGCCTCGCCACGGGAGACGATGACGGAGAGATACGGGTGGGTACGGAGAGGGGGACCGAAACGGGGAGGAGGAAGAGACTAGAGGAATGAGGGATGCAAGTCAAGGGAGGCAAATGGAAAAAGAGGATGCTGACAGGGGGGAAGGGCAGTGCAGAGAGAGAGAATGAGGGAGGGGAAATAAAATAAGAGTGAGAAAGATTGAAGTTTGCGAGAAGTTCGGATGAAAGGAAGAAGTAATGACAGCAGAGGGAGAGGTGGAGCACTTGGAACAGGTGTGCAGGATCATGGGGGGGGGGATGAGGGAAAGGAGGAGGAGTGTGATAGTGGGAGGTGGGAGAAGAGGAAGTTTGAGTCAGTGCAGCAGATTGAATCCCCTAGGCTCTGGCATCTACACAGTTCCATTAAATCAAGAGAATGTGGGAAGGAGAGAGAAAGAAGTTAGGGGATTTTAAGCAGTAATGGCTGTAAAATAACCTGACAAGCAAAGACAAGAATAAAATACTAATGGAAAGAAACCCGGATAATAGGTGAGAGAAAGAGATCCCTAGTGGGTCCCCTGTTCACTCTGTACTTCAGTGAACCTTGCTTGTGGGTGGTAAAATATACTCACGGTTGTATAGGGAGTCACAGAGCCTCTCATTAGATTTCCTGATCCAGGAGACCCATGGACCCATGGTCTAACTACAGAATAACATTCCCGTTATAAGCCATACATGGTATTGAAGTGTTTTTTTCTTTCTTTTTTAAGTATACTTTTAAGCGTTCCTTTTCATTACAAGGTCAGCAGAATGGTTGCCATGTGCTGAAATGTTAGCCTTACAACACAGGCTTGAGCTAGAACAATCTAACATAAAAAAATAAACAAAAAGCCCCCAGCTAAATTCAAAGACGTTCGTGTTGACCTATGCTTCATAACGAGACAGAAGGCTCTTGTCAAGTTAGTCATTCAATGTAATAGCGGCCTCCATTAATGAGTGGATGGGTCTATGACTCAATGATGGCCTGATGTTAGCCCCCTGGTGGTCCCCTGGCTGAACTACTCCATTATTCAGAAGGGGTTTTCATTACCAGATCAAATAACATGAACCTGAATTTAAAAAAGAATCCCTCTTGTTTCTATAGCAACACACATGAGTCACTGGCAATGAATTACGCAAGCCATACGGTAAATATAGCATGTTGTTTGCCACATTTTAAATGGATATGTAAAGCCTACAGTAGCATAAAGGTTGTAAGCTTAAAGTGGCACTAAACATAGGAAATGTCACAGTTTTTGGTGGGTTGCTGATTTATAATTTATAAAAAAAAACAAAAAAAATACCCTTTTCAAATGTTTCCAAATCACTAAGTAGTCAAAGACTGACATGGTCACAAATGACTCCAAGCTCATAAACAAACCTGCTCTAGGTAAATGTTTGGATCTGTGGATCGTACTTACAAACACCCCCCTGTGGTAAAATATTCTCATCCGCCAGAATGAAGGAATCAATGAAGAAAAGTGTATATAGGCTGCTGTACATGTGTTGAAGTCACTTAAACCAGAACAATACATCAATAATATCAAGTCATATCCTCACACTGGTTTTAACCAATACATCAAATTGAGGCACCTAATATGATTGGGATTCCGGTTTAGATTAATTCTTCTCAGCGGAAAATGGTTTGGCTTCACCCGTGTGTTAGTCGTGTGTTTCCTTTGTGTGGTTTGACCGTTGCCCGTGTCACCTCACAGCTCTGGAACTTGATGAACGGCTCCTTGCTGAAGATCTGTTCCGCCGTCAACAAGGACGCCATGGACTCTCTCCACGGAGGCTGGGTGACTGACCTGCACTTCTCCCCTGACAACGCTGTGTTGGTGTCCACAGGGGGGTACATTAAGGTAAAGAAGACAACTAAGTAAACAAACATGCTTGTTTACATGCATCTACTGCCCGCCACCAACATGACAGAAGAAGCTCACACATAAGCTCACAAAAATAAACTCTGGTTTGCTTAATTATATCCATAAACCAGTTCAAAGTGTGTGTGTGTGCATGTGAGCATGTTTATGATAAGCAATAATAAGACCATTGCGGGAGGTGATTGGAGTGTGTGTGTATGCTAGCTGCTCTCCTCTCAGATTACCTCTGGTTTTACCAGAGGCAGGGTCACCGAGGGGTCGGGCTGAGTCTGCGTCTGATTGGCTGCTTAACCACGGATGATGATGTAATCCACAAGGGAACAGGGTTTTCTGATCGATGATGCTTTATATCTCAGATTGCTCCCATTAGTGTGTGTGTGTGCGCATGCTCTGGAGAGTAAGGAGATTGTACTGTACTGTGCAAGGCAACAGTAAAATGGACTTCCCAAAATGACTACATTTTGGTTGACGTCAGACACCCAGCAACATTTTCTAATTTCTCATTAACAGAGAACCTTAACTCATCATGGCTATAGTGAGGTCCTGTAATGTGGCGTGCTGCCCCAATTAGCAAACTCACTGGACACTAATATAGCACTTATCAACAATTTCTATCATTACCTTGTAATGACTTGTCCTTATTCAGTGACAGATTACATTCATCATTCCATCACCCCATTCTTCCGCCCTTCCTCTCCTTCCCCCTTCCTCCTTTTCCCCGAGGCGTCCTGATCTGATAGTTATGTAGTTGTGAGAGGAGCGGTGATTGATTATTATGCCTGTTGCATCGAAAGGGAGAATCCCCTTTAATGAGCATTGATTGATGAATTGTCCTGTCCCATGAAATGAGGGGCTAGTCTGTCAATCACTCTAATTGTCCTGACAGTGTTTATTCTAAGTAAATGACAGGTAATTTAGTCAGTAAGACAGAGGGAGGGAGAAGATTACATTTCGTCTGCTCGTAGGTGGGTCATATTTAGTGAAAGTGCCTTCCTGTGAGAAGTTAAAAGAATGCTGTCCTGAAACATTATCGCTACTAATGAGTAGGTAGCAAACTTATTCAGATGACCTGTCTCTGAATCTGGCCTCTTTTACCTGGAAGCTCTATCATGAGATCTTAGAGATTCGTAAGTGGTTCAATGAGGAGCAGGAATCACGTTGAGAAGCTAGCTGGGGTCCCACTGTTCTAACCACATAAGCGGTTCTGCAGAATCCACCAGCCAAGGGGTCTGTCTGTTTTTTCCAAAAAGCTTAACTTGGGGCTCTCTAGTAGCTCACTGGGTAGGGCCCGTACCATACGGCCTGAGGCCCACATGCAGCGGCCCGGGTTTGATTCCAGCTCAGGCCATTTCTGCATGTCTTCCCCTCTCTCTCTCCCATAGATTTCCTGTCTATCTCTAACTGTCTCTGTCCAAAAAAGCAATAAAAGACCCAAAAGATATCAGAACAAATACCTCCAAACTCATTCTGCTTCAGCAAACAAGACAGGGATGTTTTTTCACGGCCAAAAGTGGAACATTCTTGGCTGGCTGAGTCGATGAAGAGGTCCATGTCATATTACGTGTGCTTTTTACATGCTGGAAATTAAATCAAAGCCTCAAACCCCCTCAAACAAGCAAGGACTGAAAGACAGCTGCAGTCAAGAAAAAACATCACTGTTGAAGATGCAAAGGGGAAGGAATACATAAAATTACGAAGCATTGCGTTTCTAAGTAATCCATAATTACTTGGTATAAAATACTATGCCACTCAATGACTATTTGCGCCCTGAAATTGGGGAACCATCTGGAAGATTTAAGATGAAATACTGAAATTAAATATGACAGAACTTATTGTCACTGTATCTTTTCCAACGGGCATTGTATTAATCATATCCTCTCCTCTGGTGTTGGAGGACAAAATCATAATAATATATTTAAGGATTTGGGGAGCTGCAGCTGTTAAGTGTGAGAGATGGTAGACATGGGGGATGTGTGTGGAGCAAGCCACAGCAAGACAGACACAGACATTCTCATGTCTGCTGAGTGAACAAGATGTGATGTAATAAACAGACTGATGCAGTGTGAGATGATCACCACACTCTGATATCTGTCAGTACTTATTTGTGTCAGCATTCCCAAAGTCGGCTTTTTATCTCAACACTCAAAGTACGATATCTCCCTTGCTGCTATCTCTTTCTTTCTCTTTGCTTCTCTCTCTGTACTATTCACCACCTCTTTTTATTGTTGATTTTTTTGCTTGGTCCTGTCAATCTCTCTAATCCTCATCTCCTCAACATCCCTAGGCAGACCTTCTCCTCTCTTCCTATTGGCTACCTTCAACCTGGTATCACACCACCTCCATAATGCGCCAAACGCTCCCTCTCTTTCTGTCTCTCTCTCTCCCTCCTCTCCCTTATCTGAGTAGCCCACCACAGTCCACCTGGGTATGCTCATGGCCAGTGTCAGTCTTTAATTGTAACAGCCTGCCCTGCTGTGTAGGGCAAGTGACCCTACAGCCTGCTGGGGAAAGAGGGAGATACTGTATGTCTATCTGGTGTGTGCGGTTGGGTTTTACAATTTGTGTATTTGTTATTTCCCACCTACAATGGTGAAGATCTCGAAAACCTAATTAGTCAGCAAAATACTGTCAAATCCAGTTGTAAAATGACAGCAAAACACGTCTCCAATTTGGATATTTTAATGCTTCATGTACAAATGATAGAGCATAGATAGTAGACAATTGTATCTTATCCCTCTAATGCTGTCATCTTGACAATGTCATGTCAACACCCTTAATACTGGGATACAGCGTTCACTCAGTATTGATTTTGGGACAATTAGGTATTTTGTTTTACAGTTAAAATATATATTTTTTTTTATATATACAGGATATATATATATATTTAAAAAAATTACAGTTAATTTCGGTATACTGAGCTGATAATGTGTTATTGAGTACAGACATGTCTTGTTGCATTGTATCACCCTTTTCAACGGAGGGGCTTTAACCAAGGGAGTTGCTGAGAGAGGAGACAAATGTTTGCGGCACAAAGCACTACTTTTTGTTGAGTAATTTTTTTGCCACTTTGTGTGTGTGTGTATGTGCGTCTTGTCAGCTAGTGATAAAGTGGTGTGGGCCATCTCTCTGAGTGAGGTTGTAATATCCCACCCTGACCCCCATCAGTCCTGCTCCCCGCCAGGTGATTCCTCGCACACTTCTCTGTCTCACACCTGTGAGAGAGCTCCGAGGTGGAGCAATATATCACACACACAAACACACACACACCATCGCCTCATTCTCCTACACACAGACTTTACAGTTAACACTCACAGTATAGCATGACACACAATGCATACTGTACATACTGTTCAAACACAGTGAACACCACACACGCAATGCATACACACACGCCTGTACACGCACGTCCAAATAAGTGTTGGATGCCGGAGAGACAATCCTGTCATGAAGCCATGAACCAAATAGAGTTAGGAGGTGTGAAAAAGCTCATCCTTTAACACACATTACAGACACACACACACACACAAACACACACCAGGTGGCCCAGAATAATTTACACCTAGTCCTCATACCTATCTTCAATATCCTCCCTCTCGTCCCTTACCCACCTCCACAGTCTCCCAGTCTTTCCCTCTCCATTCACTGGGAGCCAGTTGTAGAATCAGGGGTTGGTCCAACCGGGTTTTTTTGGCTCCCATTTAAAGCCGGTAAAGTGGGAAGCGAAAACGCGATTGGTATATCATTATGCATAATTTTTGCATACTGGATTGTAATCGCTAGATTTTCCGGTCCATGGGGGCCCATTTTCTTTCGAGTTCACAGTGAGTGAATGGAGTGAAGCACTATCCTTATTTAACCTTAATGAATGTCCCTCTCTTACAGTCTTTCATATTATTCCTGCTGTCGATCAAAGCTAGCACTGATGTCATTTCTTCCAGAGGGATGTTATATTCCTTTTGTTTCGGTAAAGCCCTGATTGGCTGTTATTGAAGCTGGGTGATGTAAGACACGACACACACACACACACTCAATACAGGCAGACACGGACCATAGGCTACTCTCAAACACACACTCCACTCTTTCACTGCAGCTAATAGTGTGTAGGCGAGATGCATGGACACACAAACACAGGCAGAAGGTTGTCATGGATGGATTGGAGTGTTTTAGATGAAGGCTTTTCTCCGTCACTGCTGTTGGCAGACTTCACATATCAACCCGCCGCTGTGTTTCTGCACCATGGTTGACGGAGTTCAGAGTGACACACACCCTTATCTCACCTCCGCACACTCACGCCACCGTTGTTCTCCTCCCCCTCTCCCATGAGACACACACAGTCGTTGACATTTTGTATGAGATGCTGAACCGCAATCGATCCTCGTAATTTAAATTTTTTTTAAAGCCCAGCAGAACTCTGCTATCTCTTGTCCCATCCCATACACCCTTCCCCCGCTGTCGCAGTATCTCTCCTTCATCCCCCCCTTTCCTAGGCTGTGGCCATTAACTGTGCTAACGAGACCCTGGTGGCGAGTGAGGTATGACTTATCTTCATCATTTCCTCAAAAAGAGGGAGTAAAAAGCAAAAGGTGGAGTCATGGAGGAGTCAAGGTTACTGCAACCTTTCCCTCGACAGAGAAAAAGAGGCAGAAGGAGAGATAATGGGTGGAAAATTAGGGATTACTAGATAACTGAGAGGGAGAGAAAAGGCGCAAACGCTAATGAACGAGGGGAACGTTAGTGTTTGATTGGTTCCACCACAAAGCTAAATAAGAGATAAGTAAATGCTTGTTCTCTCAGTGAATCATTACCTAAAGGCACTCAGTCAAGGCCTCTTTACTTGAGGTCAGAACAAACTAGTTTATTAGACATACTGTGTATCTTCCACAAAAAAAATCATCCACAAAGTGCAAAAATCCTTTTACTTTCACTATTGCCAAATCGACTGGAGCTTGTAATTAATTTCTGTGGGTGTATACAGTCATTATTCTAATATTCTCAGTGACTGGTAGAAAATAAGATGTACCTGAAACAGATCGGTCTTCTTATCGCATGAAAGCAAGCAGACTGAACTGGCAACTTTGTCAGTTTTGCTCACTGTTTAGGTTTGATTTGATCAGGTCTTTCTCAGCGGATGTGAAACCCTGCTGAGATGTTCTGGAGCAGAACCACACCCCGCAGAGAGCAAAGAGACCCGCCCTGCTAAAAATACCTGCACCCCCTACCTGTCAAGTCGGGGTCTGTGACGTGTGTCTGTGAGGAGTTCGGATGTGTGGGCATGTGTTTGTGTGTGATCTGTGGGTTTCTGTGTAGAAAAATAGGAAAAGGAAGGCTGTTTGAGAATGACTTTCTATCCGCTTGCTTATGCTAGTTTGTAAATGTCTACTGTATTTCTGGATCCCTGTGTGCTCTCTGCAACTTAAAGGTCGACTTGTAATCTCCAGATGCATTTTTGTTCCTCCCTTTTGCCAGTATTCAGAATTTCTTGATAGGAACCAATCGGAGCACTCAGCCTTGAGTTTGGCTTTGTGCGTCTGTCTATTTCCATGCTTACACCGTAAACACAACTATGTTGTGAAATATTCATCCCCACCCCTCATTGCCAAGGCTTGTTGCTCCTCTCATTTACCTGGGGTTAATTGTCTTGTCTGTGATAGAAGGGGAAGTTCTAGAACTCTCTTGGGAGGGGGGGTTGTATGAGAATGTGAGCAAAGAAGAGAGAGATCTAATAGAGAGATGCACACAATGTAGAATATGCATCCACACCAAACACAAACAATGCCAAGTATCAGTCTTTCCATAAGGGAAAAGGTAAGAGAAAGAGAGGGACAAGGGGATGGGGAGTGTGAAAAAGAGGGTGGAACATAAATAGTGGTATTTGCAGCAAGGAAGAGAATAAGACAAAATAAGTATAACAGAGATAAAGGAGCAGGATGAGGAAAAGAGGAGAAAGAAAATGGTGGGAAAGAGGAGGGACGCTCACAAATTGTCTCTGCATCAATATTTCAGTCAGCAGAGCCTTGGATGAATTATTTAGGCATTGTGTCAGAGTGTTTCCCCTCAGTTCGGCTGTGGGTTAAGATATACATACATACATATACACACACACACACAGAGAAACATGCACTAACAAATCCATAACCATGACTTGTGCATGTGTCATAATAGAGACACGCATGCACAAGGCCACACGCAAATACTAGCTACTCAATACTATGCTGGCCTATCTACTTTCTTTTCTTTCTTCCCTCTCTCTTTCGGTCCCTGGTGTGCGTACACATTGGTGAGAGGTTTGATAAAAGAAAGGCAGCTGTTTGCGTCCTCCCTGGATACTGGTTGAGCTATTTATCTAAAGGGAAGGTGAATTGCCCTACACATGCACTTTCTCCCTCTCTCTTAAACACACAAACTGTGCTGGGTATGTTTGGAGTAAACTGTTTAGGGATGTCTTTTAGATAAACAATGTTGAATTTCTCAGATACTTGAAGAGGCAGACCTTTAGTACAGTTTACATTTACATTTAGGGCCATATTTTAACGATCTGAAACGCAAGTATCAAAACGCAAAGCGCAAGTAACTTTGTGGGCGGGACTCCGGCTCTGTTGCTATTTTGCCGGCGGGATAAATGACTTTGCGCCTGGCGCAAATCTAAAATGGGTAGGTCCGAAGTATCTACATTACTAATGGGTGTGGTTTGGGCGTAACGTGCAATAAACCAATCAGAGCGTCATCTCACATTCCCTTTAAGAGCAGCGCTTGTTCCATGGCGGATTGCTATTATAACGGCGGATTTGCCAGGCGCACGCCAGGAGCGGTTCACAGCCGAGGAGACCGACGTTCTAGTCAGGGCCGTAACAGATAGAGAAGTGACATTGTATGGGAAAGGCAGAGCAGTTTTCTCATTGCACTAAATTGCCCGCTCATGCTGCTCATTCAAATTCTTATTCTTCTTTTTATATAGCCTACCCTATATATATTTTTTTAATTGTTTAGTTCTTGGAATTAGTTTGACTATTGTACTTAATTTAAGACCCGTATATGTTTATTGTTTGCACTTTCTTGCCACAGTAAATTCCGTGTTTGTGTAACATAGGCTACATGGCGAATAAACCGAATTCTGATTCTGATGGAGATGGGAGAAGAAACCCATCCAAATTAGCTTCGGTTAAACAGGCGTGGAGAAAATTGCCACAATTGTTACAAATCATGTTCACATACATAGAGATTTCTCATGAAAATATTTTTATAATCATTGAAGAAATGTAACACGCCATAAATCAAAACAATGTAACGTAGCTTCGCAGAAAGAAGACCCTGGCCTCGCCAGCAGTGCGCACGGACCAAGCTTGCGCCCTTAAAATAGCATCTGAATAATGCGCCATTGACTTTAGACCACGTTTTTCCTGGTCAGTGGCGGAACTGTTTTTCGGAAACTGCAAAATAGCACCAGGGAACGTTTGCGCCGGAACACGCCTCCTTTTTCGCTGAACCGCCCACGGGAGCGCAAGGTCATTTCGACGTGCGTCTGTGGAGGGAAAAGTCCGCTTTGCGTCGAGTGCAAACTAGGAATGATACTTGCGTCGTTGACAAAGTCAATTGCGCTGGGTGCAAGATCGGGCCCTTAGTCATTTAGCAGCGATTCTTAATACGGACCAATCACAGCCAATAGGTATCCGTAAAATGACGGACAGACGGACGGATAGTCAGGAAAATCAGGAGGTGCACGTAGAGCTCTCCGAGGGGCTCGGAGAGGGCACGGAGAGGGAGTTCCTCGTCGGAGAGGGCGTTCCCTGTGTCCGTCTCCGTAAAAACGGAGAAGTATAAATCAGCCTTTACAGTAAGTACAGGGACATTCCCCCCGAGGCAAGTAGGGTGAAGTGCCTTGACCAAGGACACAACGTTGTGTGGCATGGCCGGGAGTCGAACCGGCAACCTTCTGATTACTAGCCCGATTCCCTAACCGCTCAGCCATCTGACCCCCCAGTTACACTGGCATTACCATAATATGGACCAAATTAAGGTTATACTGACGCATGCATACACACGAACACATGCACTCCATTCCAAGTGACATGCGTTTGAACAAGCTCTTCGGCTTACACAGTAACACTATATGTAGACACATTCCCACACGACACCATTTCAAATTTGACTGCAAAACTGAGCCATAGAAACAAGCTGGGGCCGATGTTAACCATTAGATAGCCCCATAAATTGGTTTGTGAAAATAATGTTCTGGTTCTTTACTGCATCATAGTTGCCCTGCTCTTATTTGGGACTAGCTACAGGAACTAATGAACACAGTAGGCCTGTGTCGTTCATTAGTCTCTTGCTATATTACAATTCTTTAAAAAATTGCTAGGACCTATTTTTCAATACTTCGGTCATATTCTCAAAACTTGAGTTGAGATGTGTCATTCTTGTTTTGTAAAGAGATTTTACAAAAGATAACATTGTGTAATGCTACCTGTTGCAAAAGTTTTGCAGGGAGGGGGAGAGGTCGGGGAACGGAGAGAGGGAGGGAAAGGTGGGTGGAGGGCTACCATAGCTCAAACATATTGGTCGGCAGACCAAACAAAGAGACAGACTCAGACAGAAGGACACAGACAAAGAGGCAGACAGACGTACAGACAGACAGATCACACTCAGCAGCCTTGAAGGAGAGCTAGATAGCCGGCCAGGAAGACTGCGAGACAGACAGGTGGCAAGCCAGGAGAACAGACAGACAGTTTCAATCCCTTTTTCTATAGACGCTGACCCAGTTTACTTACTTTACTGAAAGTCTAATACTCCTGATGCACATGTAGCCTATGTCCCACACACAATATAATACAATCTGTTTATATATTTTGGACTTAACAGTATTGTTTTACAGAGTTGACACTTTCTTCTTCAGCTGGGTTAAGGTCTAGCTTTAAGGTCTAGCTTTGGGTCAAAACGCCTGGAGGCTTTGTGTCCCTGTCCACTGCCCGTAGGTTCCTATCAAGGATTAAGTTATCACTTAAGTCTGATGGCTCAGGGTCATTTTTTATTTTTTTTTACAGTATCGAAGCACCAAAACCTCTTTTCTGAGTTGGTGTTTGATGCTAACCATCTGTATTCATCTTATCTAAGAGCAATAATCAAACATGGCTGCAAGAGTAGAACTTGAATTAGCTTCACCATACAGTATGTAGTACTTCTGTTACTGTCGTCTTGTAGTGTTTTATATTTAATGATAAAATGTATATAAAATAATGCATCACTGCTAATTCCATGAGATTGCTCGATTGGCTAAGTAGCTACAGAATGAGGACTGACAGAAACTTTCTTGCAGCCTGAACTGGTTCAATATATATTTGGGTGAATATGTTTACTATAGAGCTGCAATATGCTGGTTCAATTCACATATTCACTTAAAGTCCATATTTGAAAAGATTTGAACACTGCTTGGTGTTCAAGTAAAGTCACGCTGTCTGTAACAAACAGCCATTAAAAGGGACATTTTATAACATATTCATAGTCCTTGCAAACATTTGGGCATGAAAGTTAATGTTGAAATCCATTTGTTTTATTGGAGAAATAAAGGAAATGGGCATTCGTAACTGTTCTGATTGGCTGCATTTAAAGACAACGTCGTATGTTCAACACAGTAAAGTGAATTAAACATGGCTGTATTAAAACATGACAATGTCACCACTTTTTCTAAACAACCTTACCCAAACATTTTCATTTAGTCAGCTACACACATGTTAACCGCAAGAAATTGCAGTTTTTGCAGAGCACACACATACCTCATTCATTTGTGGTGCATCTGGGGTTGCCCAGATTGTGACCCAAATGTGTGGGATAAGTTAAGGGAGGGGAGGGGAGGGAGGGAGGGAGGGAGGGAGGGAGGGAGGGAGGGAGGGAGGGAGGGAGGGAGGGAGGGGAGGGGAGGCTGCTACTTCCCTCATCTTTATATCCTTTATACTCTTTCACTTTTCTACTCTCTTTCACCAAATTATTATTTTCCCATCATTCATTTCCTCACTTTTCACTCAAAAGGATGGAGAGATCCATCCATGTATCTTTTCTACTAGCTCTTTTTCCTGGGCCTTTTCTGTCTTTTCTGATGGTCTTTTCTGGGAAGATTCCGGTGTTTGGGGTATGTGAGCATCCTTGTATTGTTCTCATCATTAGAGTTAATTTTAGATAAATTGGCAGGACGGGGAGCAAGCTGTGCTGGTTCTGCTAATGCTTTCAAACTTGGAAAAACAAACTCAACACTTTCATATGCAATATACACCCACACACACACACACACACACACACTATTGTTTCTCTGTCTGCATCTCTTGCAAGCTAATAAATCAGGCACTCCTACAGTAACAGTGTTCATATCAGCACATCAGCCATCTGCTTTACAGTGGATATGGACGCGCACACACACACAGGACAATTTCTCCTGCTGCAGTGTTCCTCTGGGAGTCATCAACCCTAGGCATGCATCTCTTCTGCATGTGTCGGTGCATGTAGACAAGGGCCCCACACTGTACACTGCAGAGCCATGAGCTTTGTCTTAAATGCTATGGAGTGTGCACATATGCACATAGTGTGAATCGACATGCACATCCACCTTATGTAAAACCACAATATTCACACTGCTGTGCAGTATTTCTTCTTTACATATACACAGACACTCACTATACACAAACACAATATAGTGTTTCCTTTCCCTGCTCTCCCTCCGTCTCTCGGTCACTCACTCGTCTCTCTCACATACAGACACAGTCACAACGTCAGCACACGTTAGCAACGACGCATAGATACACCGTTCTAGACAGACAGCGATATCAGCAAGCCCTCAGCATTAGTATCATAGCTTAAAGTCTAGGAAAGTTGAGGTTACTTTTTGCTAGGTACCTATGAACATGTCTTAAAGGCCATATGGCAGGTTAAACACTACTGTTGATTAATGGGTACATGAAGCACTCAAGATATGTATATCATTTAAAATATCTCCAAATGGTGTCTCCAAATGGTGTTAAAGACCAGTTTTTGTCGTTTTTGGTGTTGACGGCGATGACGTCATGTTGGGGAGTCGTGGAGGAGAGAAACCTCAGCCTAGTACTAGAACTATGGCTACTGACTGGGATGAAGAAGAGGTGGCAAAAACCACTAATGTGTATGATGGCCCACAGCCGTATAATTTCGAACCAAGTAGACATGAGAGGGCAAATGAGGAATTGCCGAGACCTGATGGCCGTCAAAGCCAATTAAATGGATGGTCCAAGGAGAATGAGTGGAGAGTTGGTGAAGTGCCCTGGTGAGTTGCTATCATTTAGCAACGCAGCAACGATCTCTGGAGCTAGTCTACGAACAGCAGTGCACATGTACAATTTTTTTTTACTGTCAGTGAATAGCACCGAGTGAAAGTCAACGTTTTCTTTATATCTAGTGACGGTGATCATTCAGGGCCTGACATAAATTTTTTGAGGCACTTGTCCTTTGGACAAGTAGCCCTACATTTGCGTTTCACTTTTCCATGCACAAAAGTCACGTCCGGGTAAAGATTGTGCCTTTGACCAACGAAGATGAGCTGTAATATTATACAAATGATAACAATAAATAAAGAACAAAATCCCTGAGAAAATGTCACGTCTGTGCTGAACTACGCTCCGGCCACGCCCCCCTGTTCAACGGTGCACACACGGTGCACGGTCACATTCACTCCCTCATCGCCTGCAAATGTTTTTTTAGTCTTCTGTTCTGTTGATGGCTGACAAACAATCTTAGAAGGTCTGGGTCACTTGTGGCACATATTATTCACTCATTTTAAAGGGGTGATTGACTGGGTTTTTGGGGTATTTCACAGTGTTCCTTAAGGTCTCCGAATAGGGTATGTTCTGTCCTCCCTATACTGTGCTGAGTATAGTTTGACAGGCAGCTAAACTCTTCCCACAAACAATCCACCGGAGACGTGTTCCTCCAACATCGTTGGTTTATTGAAAGTGTTAGAAGGTAAAACTGGAGAGAATACATAACAATGTATCAGTGACATGTTACAAAATAAATACAGAAGCATGTTAATGTACAGATTGTCTTATAAAACAAAGAAATCATTAAACTGTACGAGCAGCTGGGCTATACTGTACAGCATGGAGTAGAATGCTAGCTACATACTTGCTACATACTAGCTCTAGTCTAGTTGAGCCAAGCGATACAAAGTAAAGCCAAGTATTGTTTCTGAACAAAATGAAGATATTACAGAGACAGCATGCTATATACATTTCTTATTATGAAAGTTTGGACATTTAGAAAACATGAGAAAAGCTCCGTTTTACCTAAAGAAATAATGTTTACTTTGGTAACCTTGACAACCGTATCAAACGGACACAGCTGGAGCTTCGCTAATATTAAACACATACATAAGAACAACTTTTACATCAGATATTTATCTTGGGTGAAACCACAACATTTCGAAACCACAATATTTTACCAAAGATGCTATCAAAGGGGCCAAAAACCATTGATGAACCACAAGCTATGTAGGCATGAACAGTTATGATATAGAAGCTGCGTCAACTGAAACATGAAACAATGTAACAAGACGTGAAACACTTGCGGGCAATTACGTCACCATGCCACCCGCACCAGCAACGAACTCAAAACATAACAGCAACAAACTCAAAACATAACAGGGTATGTAACATTGGTTGGGTTGAAAATGGCCCGGGTGCTGCCCCCTGATACATCCTCTGAAATTTTCCCGGGAAAAACCGCTAGGTTTTCTCCTTTTATGGTATGCTCATGAATAGCTATATAGATGAGCTGCGCGCTGATTGGTTGGTTTACAACGAGTGAAGCTGTGGAGCAAAGACGCAACACGGCCAACACTCACTGAAACAACAAAGGTGGAGACTTTAAATAAAAACGTACAAATAAATCTATTGTGTCTACAGAACACTGTTTTCAACAGATTGACTAGATATCATTTGAAATGATTACGTTAGTTGTTTCCACTTCTGTTGTCGAAGCAAACTGGATCGACTTAGGTGGGTAGAATGTTACAGCTTAGCAACCAAACTATCGTGATTCAACTCAGCTTCAGTTCGCTAGATAAAAAATAACCTGCCAAAGATCTGGACAAACATGCATCGTGAATTGTAGATTTACATGTACGGGTTATTTATTAGAAAGAAACACAGTCAGGAACATGAAATAACGCGTTAGCCCCATTGCCAATAAACTAAATCTCACATTAGCTTGCTAACGCAAGAGCATAGGTAAACTAGTTTACATGCTTACTCCAGGCGTTTTCGCTATCTAGCTGTTCTTGCATTCCTTGCAAATCAGCGTTAATAAAAAGCAGATGAGCTAGAGTCTAGCTAACATTGACTCGACGGGCATGGTAGATGTTTGTCTATAACGTAGCTCTAGCGTAGAAGATCCCTGTGCAAGCAAACAGGATCGACTTAGGTGGGTAACGTTAGCACTGGCTACAGCTTACCAAACAAACTATCGTGATTCAACTCAGTTTCAGTTAGCTCTAGCTATCTTGCTGAAAAATAGATCCTGGACAAACATGCATCTTGAATTGTAGATTTACATGACAACACAGGTTATTTATTTGAATGAAACACAGTCAGGAACAAGAAATAACGTTACTAACGTTATTTCTTGTTCCTAACGTCGTTAGCCCCATTGCCAATAAACTAAATCATCACACACGATGCTAGATACAGGCAGGATACGTTAGCATTGCTAGTAACTGTTAGCAACAACGTCATACAGCTTGCGGTTGTGATCAACCTAGCTAAGGTCGGAACAGCACCTCTTTTCAGCAACAGCTTCATAGCAAATCCTGCTTTACATTGTCCCAGGTTTTTGAAAGTGTCCTCGGTGACTTGGTCCGAGCAAATTAATACTTTAGCGTCATACTTAATAGGGATATTCCCATAGATAAACATCAGCCATAGTGTCTTGTTCTTTGGGAAGATAGTGAAAAGTGTCAGGATTCCCGGTACAGCCTGGAACACTGCATTTACGGCGCTCCATTTTCAATATCTTGAAAACTTATGAACTTTCTTATTTGTAATTCCTGTGGAAGTACCGAGCAGCGCACAGTTAGCTAAAAAAGTGTCGGAGATCTACGCGATCTCCGTTCCTGGACCAGAAAACCAGAGGGCGAGTAAATGTAAATTTTGGGGCGTGACAAAGTTGATGCACTGTTTCAAAAGCTAGCGTTTGCAAGTTTCAGTTTCAAAAAGTGAAATTTTGATAGGAAAGAGGTTTCAATGGACTTTGAGATTCAATGTATGTCTATTTTACACACCAAACTGTCATTTTTCAACTATGACAAGGTAAAATCGGTTTTGCAATCAATCGCCCCTTTAAGCAATCAATCTACCTGAACAAAATTAGACGAAACGGAATAAAACGGAATTCACCAAAATGTGAAACGGAAAATGATTTTTTTATTACGGAAAATCATTGACCCTATTCTTAACAGTTCTACAGTAAAGTAGTGCTTTATTCATTGTAAATGAATGATTTCTGTAAAATCCTTAAAGAACTATTTGACAGGGAGTAGGAAAACTTTCAATGATAAGGTCAATCTTTTCTTCTTAACTCCACTAAAGTGCCCGGGGCAATTCACGCATTTGTAACAGATGTGGTCTTGCAAGCTCCGTCAGAGGTATAGCTACGGTCCACTGTCCGCTCCGACCAGGAGTCAAACCTACCACCTCTGACTTCCCAAGCGCTACCACTACCAACTACGCAAACGAAAAGCTAGCAATTCGTTGACACAGGTGGCCTGTTACATACTTAAGGAGTGAGTTTCACCACACACCGGCTACATTCACCCCTCAAACTCACTCCGGCCGGTTAGCTGATGCTAACCTAGCGATCCGGGTCACGGCACCAGTGTAACAGACGTGGTCTTGCAAGCTCCGTCAGAGGTATACGGGCCACTGTCCGCTCCGACCAGGAGTCCAACCTACCACCTCTGACTTCCCAAGAGCCACCACTACCAACTACACCAACGAAAAGCTAGCAATTCGTTGACGCTGGTGGCTTGTTACTTGAGGAGTGAGTTTCACCACACACCGGCTACACATTCATGAACGTTTTCTTATCTGGAATTCATTCTAGGCTAAGAACAGAATTTAAGGATTTACCTTTCGCCTTTGCACGTTTCTCTTCTTCTTCCTTTCTTTTCTTCTTAAATTCCACCCCGGATGGCTTTTGCCTCTTCATTATTTAGTTCTTCAAAGTTCTTGAACACACACACACTCTAATCAAACGCCTCACTGTGCTAGCATGTTCTGATAACACCAAGGAGGTACGTACCCCTTCCGTTTTCGATTTTTGGCTCATTTTACTCTAATGTTTTTTTTTTTTTGCTGGGCGCATTTCTTTGCGCCCCCCTCTGACTGGCGCCCTAGGCGACCGCCTATACCGCCTGTAGGAAAGACCGCCCCTGGGTGGACAAACAGATGTAGGAACAGGCAGGTAAGAAAGCAGGTCTCAGAATAAGGGAACACATTTCTATCCTTCCGTTTCTGGCAGATAGGACTTGAATGGGGTGTGAATTTTGTATAGGGTGTTAAATGTGTGTATTTTGGGTTGGGCGTGTGATTCATTTTTGATTAATATTATTTAATATAATAAAGTAATGTGTAACGAATTATTAACAAAGGAATTATTTTGAACCCCCCCGGGCAGACACGGGGCGACCCCCCCCCCCACCACCACCACCACCACAAATTGCTTTGTAATCTGTGGGAAACACTGCTATACATATACATATGGGCTTTTAATTAAACAACTTTGAACTTTGGTCATAGCTGCTTTACAACAGTAGTAGTCAGCCGTATTTGGGTACCTTTTGAGGCAATCATTTGCAGTATGGGTATCAAAAACTGTGAGGTCTACAAAATAACAAACAATACTAGATAAGCTAAATAATGTACAGTATACCAAAATAGGCTAAACCTTTAATATTCTAAATGGAAAATGACAAAAGTATGTCAAAAATCTTGGACAAACTGAATACAGAGCGTTCCCGACGTGTGTGCCCAGACCAGACACAACTTTAAACTCCTCTCTCCGTTTAACATTCATCCATACCTCAAACCACCACACATTGATTTCTTTCCTTTTTATCTCATTCCTTCGTTCAACAGCTCCCCTGGACATCATGGCGCACTAATCCTCTTTATAGGGGGTTTGAGTTGTGGAGTGTGTGTCTGTTATTTGTCTCCCTCCATCACTTTTCAATCCATGTTTTTCAGTCCCTTCGATACCCAAGGTGTCCTTCTCTCCTCTCTGACAAATGCTTTATATTTTTTACCCTCTTTCAGTCTCTTCTTTTCTCATCATCCTCTGTGTGTTGCTCATGTTGTCGGTATGTTTTGATTTTGCCAGTGCCCAGTGTACAAAAGGATTGTGCCAGGCCTAATTACACTTTACTGATTTTACACTCCCTTCCTCACTTAATTCTGCTCTGTAGTGCCACTCCTTCCTATCCACATTTTCATATACTCTATGCATCCCTCTATCCTCTGTCCATCCCTCTCTCCTCAATCCTCTGTCCATCCCTCTTCCACTGGAACATACTGGTCCCCTTTATCTAAAAGGATTATATCCTATTCATATATTTAGCCTAGTTTTCAGCCTTTAGCCTCAGCTTTCATAGGCAGTGAGGGTACACAAGGCATCAGTCTGACCTGTGGAGTTAGAGGCAACATCCCACACCAGGCTGTATTGTACTGTACGGTGTGTGTGTGTGTGTGTGTGTGGGGGGGGGGGGGTATTTATATTGACAACAGAGCTTAGACCTATTGACAGGTTTACAAACCATGCCCAAACCCCTATGGATGTCTTGTGTATCCAGAGCCTATTGCATAGCAGGAGAAAGACAGAGATCAGCTGCTATGGAGACTTGGCTGCAATGGTAGAGATATAAAACCCATTGATTTGATATTTTGAATGGAAGTTACTGTAATACGTTTCATCCTTATAGATAACCCTCTAGTCCTCGGTAGATGACTGCTGGTATACCTCAGTCTGTGCCACCTCCTGCACACACAAGAACATACACCTTTGCTAACACTCACACATACACATGGCCAGGCTATAAATGATTGACTTAATACGCCTTTGATGATCCACCCGTGGAGAAGGAGCTTCAGTGGAAATGGCAGCATTAAACCCAGATTAAACTGAATCAGTTAGCGAAGCAGCCTAAGGTGTGTGTGTGTGTGCATGTGGATTCACGATGTCAGTGATGTGGTGCTGTTGTCAGTTTGACTGTAGAACTGTCAAATATAATTGATGGTCGTTCTCATCCCATTGAATTTACTGCCAAATAGGAGCTGTGTGAAAGTGTCTGTGACCTGCATGTAGACAAATCAAAGTATAGTCACCATTGGTCACTAGGTCTGAAATATGGGCCTGCTTCTTAAAGATTAGCAGTGGGGGTAAAAGTTTGACACAGGGGCCTTGTGAGAGCGGCACTCTGGAATTTGTGTGTGTGCGGACTGAACTGCAGAACTGGTTCACTTTCCAGACACCTAATTGTTTACAGCACAAGAGAGGTTCTTTATATCTCTCTCTCTCTCTCTCTCTCTCTCTCTCTCTCTCTCTCTCTCTCTCTCTCTCTCTCTCTCTCTCTCTCTCTCTCTCTCTCTCTCTCTCTCTCTCTCTCTCTCTCTCTCTCTCTCTCTCTCTCTCTCTCTCTCTCTCTCAGTGGTGGGATGTGGAGAAGGGGGAGGCCCTACAGACCTTCTACCCCACGGGAGCCAATCTGAAGAGGATCCATGTGTCACCTGACTTCTCTACCTTTGTAACCATCGACAACATCGGAATCCTCTACATTCTGAAGAAGGTGGAGTGAGGAGGCAAAATGGCTTCCTTTGAACTTTCCTCTTTCTGTAGCAATATAAATCATTTTAATCAACAGTGATTGGCCACAACCACCATTTTGCCTTTACGTGGCCTGTATTGGTTGAATGAAAAGGGGAGGAGACAAGGGCTGGTGGTGTTGTCTTCATTAGAACTTGCTATTTGAAATCCTTTCCTATACTCAGCATGAAACAGCCAGGTGGGTGGATTTTTCAATATGGAGGGAAACAGCTTTAGTTAGCATCAATCCAGACAATAACAATCCAGCACAGATAAGTAACTGTATTTCCCAGTAAATGCCCGGTCTGTGTTGCATGCCTGAATGAACAGATAAGAAGGGGTGTGTCCTAAATCAGAAGCACTTCCTGTGAAAAAGCCCTTAATCCAAATGCTACACACCTTACAAAGAGTTACAATTGTCCCATACTGCTCATAGTATATATGCTGGCACTACTGATTGAAAATGCATTCGATTTTTAATGAACTGGGGTTAATGTTATTGCATGTCATTTTCAACAATATTTCAATCAAAACTATTGTCTGTTATTTTGTCAGTGAGCTCCTAAGGATGCCTTATGTTATCATTTATTGTGAGGAAATGTGAATTTGAATCATTTCTGTACTTCTAAGTACCCAATGCTTCACTTTGCGGTGTAAATCGAGTCTTGATTCTGATATTGTGGAGTTTGTACCATTTTCTGTCATTTTTTTAATCTTAAAGAGAACAATCTTTATCCTGTGGTGGTCTGTGCATAACATTTAGACTTTGGTGGCCTTAATGTGAATGTGGCAGGGAAATTAGGTGCATATCTACAAACCTCAGAAAGGGTGCAAATATTTAGACCAGTTGGTGCAATGTACTTCTGACTCACATCAGGGAACCCTCCAATATTTAATTAATATGGTGGCAGTAACTCATAAAAATATAAAAATTACACTATATTAGTTTGTGCAATATTTAACAAAACCTTTGAGTAAGGCCTATTTTGAGATCATTAGTGACACAATACATATAGTCTGTTATTTCTGAGGGCCAAAATAGTTTAATATACCAATCCTCACAATTGAGCCAATTTTTTTTTTTTTACTGTATACCACTCTTTAATAAATGTTTACATGTTTTTGGGGGAAAGTAACACCTGCTGAATAGCACTTTTTCTAATTACAATACATTGAAAACACACACATCCTCTCATCTGTCATCTTCCCTCCTTCAGGTAATGACTAATTGTACTCATTAAGAATGAGTGAAAGTTTTTTGTTCCGTTACATATAGCTTCATCACCTGCTATTTCTGGAAGGAAGCAAGGTAATGCAACGTCCTTTTGGGATAAATCTGTGATGTCAGAAGGAGGTTCTTTCCTAGTGATGCTTTTCGTTCATGTCAATCTAGAGTATCGAACCATCAACCAAATAAGGGAGTTCTCTGTCAATCAAAATGTTAAAATGCAGGAGTTTGTCCAGGGTGTGAATATTGTGTAATGGTTTGGTGCTTTGTGCATGGTGCGTGTAATTTCTAAGAATTGAAGAATAAAATAATTTAATGATGGAGATGTCTGTTCTCTTCAAAATACTTACTGTGTATCATACAGAAATGGTAATGTACAATCAGTACCAGCTTCCACAATGTATTGAAGATGACTAACCCTTGATTTTAGGTTTTTGTAGGTGTGTGGTTTTAAAACCTCTGTGGTGGCGGTTTTAGCTGGCGGCTCCTCTGAGAATTCTGGCCGCTGACACGGACGTCAGTCACGCTCCATCTGCTCCTGACACATCTGGCCGGCATGCCGCTGATGGGAGAGGACAGCCCCGTGTCACACTGCCAGTCCTCATCTCTCCAGCTCTTTCCTTCCCTCAGCTCCAAAAGTCACAGACTTCGAGTTAGTTCTTTTAGTTATGCTAGTTGTTTTATATGCATGAAATGTGGCAGCAATGATGTGGGTCCGAACCTGCCCCACAGTTTAAACAGCACTGCACTGGTGGTGTTTAATGGAGTCTCCTTGATTCACTTGCTGGTGTGTACTTGGCTCCGCCCCTCTGGGTACCATTTTGCATGAGGACATAGCTTATTGATCCTGTAAGGCTCGGTGTCAAACCTGCCCCCACCTCTCATATGCTAAAGTATGGAATTTCTGGACGGTCTCAACTTGATGGCCCTCACACCCCATTCAAGATGTGGTCTGATTGGTTGGTCTTGTGTATAAAGGGAATTGTAATGCATTGTTCTGTGGATTCTTCATCTCCTGAGACCTTCTCCTCAGTTCTGGCTTGTCCTACTGTCCTACTCCTTGCTCACCTCTTGCTTTCTCTCTGATTTACTATGATCATGGTAGAGTAAGTAAGATTTAAAACTTTCATATTGTAACATGTTTGCCTTGTAATTGATGTCATTCCTTTGACCATTCTTGCTCTGATTTAACCCATAGAGTCAAATACCTGGAATTCTATTTGTATTGGCATTATTTGGTTCATGCTAATACACTGTTCAGTTTCCCATCTTCCTTTAAACCATAGGGGAATTCGTTTTGGTTGTTTGGACAATATTTAACCCCCTACAATACCATCCCAATACCCATACTGCCATACAGTTTAGTATGTGGAAGAAAAAAAATGTAGTATTGTAACACTCGAGAGTCATACAAGAGTGAGATATGAAGCTATGTTGAACTGCCGAACAAACGAAGCTGGATACCGTGAATGCCAGCTAGCAACAGCTTTTGTGACTGAGCGAAGATGCAGTGCTCCGAAGTTTCCTGCAGCTGCAGTGGGGTAACTTCACTCATTCATTACTTTTGTATCATTAAGCAAGCTTTTAGTGTTACTAGTTGGACGCCACAGCGTAGTTATATCAACAGAGATCACGGGAGGATCCAGACCATTTCAACTGGGGGGCCGGGCTGGGGCCAGTTGTACGGTTAGAGGGGCCAGTTACATTAAACGTTGTTGTCATATAGTTTCACTGCAGGCATTAACAGGCAAAAGACCATGTTTATAATTTTTCAGACTCTACATTTAGAGGGACCACAAGGGAATCCAAGCTCACCCCTGGAGAGATCTACATGTCCTGTTGACAACGAAGCCTGTGCTAGCGATCTCTTTGTTCAGTGTGCCGTGACGATAGTATGTATGTCAAAAACACCAGGATTCTACAAACGGTAGCATTTTGCAGTATTCAAACCAGCCTGCTTCTCTGGCTATTCCGACGCACAACCCTTTATGCTGCATTAATATTTACAAATTGTGCAACGAAACTGTTATGGCTAATACACAATCCTGCACACAAACCCACAGAACCTGTTCTGAGCAGGATGCTAGTCTCATGTGGCATGTTAACGGCAGCCCAGGTGGATGCTTGATGTAAGTGATGTGGTGCTGTTGTCAGTTTGACTGTAGAACTGTCAAATATATTTGATGGTCGTTCTCATCCCATTGAATTTACTGCCAAATAGGAGCTGTGTGAAAGTGTCTGTGACCTGCATGTAGAGAAATCAAAGTATAGTCACCATTGGTCACTAGGTCTGAAATATGGGCCTGCTTCTTAGCAGTGGGGGTAAAGGTTTTACAGGGGCCTTGTGAGTGGAATCCCACTCTGTGGAATTTGTGTGTCTGTGTGTGTGTTGGGGGGGTAAAGAGATGGGCAAGAGAGTGTGTGCAACCCTTATACGTGTCTAGGTATAGAGTCTCCCTGATTTACCAACTATCCAAGTTATTTTCCACTTTTTAATTAATCATTGTCTCTAGTCAAGGTAATTAAGATTACCCGAGAGCCTAGTTACGTCCTTACTGAACAACACTGCTCACCCAGTATTGTTGACAGCAAGGGGACTTCCCAAGAGCAGAGGGCTGGCAAACCACAGGTAATTTATTTTGTTGGCATTAAACTTGTGAATCCAGTCTTCCAGTAGCCCAGTTAACCCAGTTAGCCCTCACAATGATGGATTTAGGTCAAGGCTAATATGTCAGATGCATTTCTAGGCTTCTGCAGATCCTGTGTGCTAGTGCAAAGCCCCAATTGTGGCATAAAGGGACTTGTTTCCCCAGAGGCCTTTGAGAAGGCTGGGCTGGAGAAGCAAAGACATGCGGGCCCCTCAGGCTTCTCCGTCTCTAGTCTGAGTGAGACTAATTTTATTTTATTCCCCCCCCCCATTTCTGTCTTGCTCATTAATTTTTTAAGTTTTATATTTTTCAGCTGGAGGGTTATGCTGTGCATGATTGTGGATGCAGACATGGGTGAATTCTGACACATGCACACACATAACACACAGGTTATACACACTCACACGTCAACACACACACTTACTGTAGGCAGGCCACACAAACACACACAGTTACTAATGCATGATGACTGTGAGACAGCTGCCCTGTTTTCTCTGAGGTCTCGACAGTAGACAGGCTATTCCTTCAGATGTTATATAACCCAGTTCACCGTCCCTTTGGCACCATAGCGTGTGTGTGCCTGGTATATGCTTTGGCATATATTAAAAAATATTAACTCATAGTCTTCACATACTACATCTTATTTTGCAATACTCAGTATAGTGTGCTAGTTCAGCGTGCTCAGTTATTGTTTGGGGAGCTGTAAGACTTCTCTGGCTGTAAGTCTGTTCTTGTCTTTGTCTGGCATTGAGTTCTCAGATACCTCCCAGTCCTGGCACCTGCACACTGGACACACACATACACACCCACAGTATGTCTGACAACCCAGGTGCTGTTCCCCTGCTCCCCTGCCACAAGGTCCCTGCCAACTCTGAGCACCGTGTCATCACATTGACACTCCCCCACCCGCAGGCCCTGGTATCCTGTCTGATCTCAGTACCACTGCACACGCTCCATTTCTCCCACCCCCTGACCTTGGCCAAACATTGGTTCCTGTTCTTGTCAGCTGGTCTCAGCTGTGTGCCATCTTTATTGCTCCCCCCTTCGGCGAGTGAATTGGCCTTAGTCCAGACTGGGTTCCTAGTTCCAATCCAAACCCCACCCTCCTCCCCTTGCTCCAAGTTCATTCATAATTTGCAGGAACTTGATGGGTGTAAGCAATGTAACGATTGCTAAACTTTTTTCACCATAAATCACTGTTTTAAAACTTGTTTGAGGGTTTTTGGGTTGGATCAGCGTAGGATGAGGGAAGGTAGGAGGGAACAGAATGGTTCTGGTCCAGGAAGAACAGATGCTGCAGTCACCCGTTCCTCACCCAGCCATACCTCACCCAGCATGACCTCGGAGCCAATAACACACACGCTGTGAGACACACAGGCCAAGGCTGGGAGGGATGTCCCAGGTGCCAACACACACACATCAAGACAGACCTTTGCGTACACTGTGAGACATACTGTACAGGTTAGGGCTAGGAGTGCCAACAACACACACTTACACCCATATACATTGTGGCAACCCTGGAGCTCGGGGTCAGGTGCTTCAGGTACCACAGGTTCCCGCTCCCTGGACGGCTAATGAGGACCACAGCTGCACCTCGTCAGCTAATCAGGGGAGCCAAAATATATAAGCTGACCAGTATAGGGAGGAAGGGGGAAAGAGCAGCCACGGTTGGAGCTACAGCTGGCAGATAATTCACATTGTTTCCCTCTTTAAACAGGACTAGAGCCCCCGCGAGATGGGGCTTGGCAGCGGACCTTTTTCTCTAACGGGTATTATTTTAGTTTTTTTGCGTTTTTGTTTTTCTGTTCTGTTAAATAAAAACCCTACCTGGGTTAAACTGTCCCTGATTGTGCAATCTTTCTTTGGTCATACAAGGTCAAAGCCTGAGTGAGCTCCCTGGTTACAACATATATACATACATACTTATGTAAACACATACAGACAAAAACACCAGGGGATTGAGGGAAAGTAAGGAGCAGGACACTGACTTAAACCCTTAAATTATATCCAACTGAATGTTTTGAGAAAAACGACAATTCCAACCTGTACCCTTAAGCTAAGCTCAGTGGGCACAGTTTATCAGCATTTAAAAGTGGATCAAGATGTCGCAGGATTAAATCCTGCGACATCGGTGATAAGGGCAATTACTAAATGTGTAAACGTTAAATTAATCCTGGAAACAAGATTTTTGTTTGAAGATGAACACTTTGTTCACCTGTTTTGACCAAGTTCCATTTCATTATCCATGTGCGATTTCCACAGAGATGGGAGAATTTCAGAAGTACTGGAATTAACCCCTGACTTATCAGTGACTAGTCAAGCACCAGTCCTGTTCTGGTGGATTTGAGTTTTTGATTCTCCACAGTGGCACCTTTTTGGCTGAGGGAAGGTGTGGCTGCTTCTAACTTATAACACACACACTTCCCATTCCATGCATCCAAAACATCTCTTGCACACCTGTACAGTACAGG